>JANJYP010025896.1:0-13593 GCA_024605115.1 Rastrelliger brachysoma | reverse complement strand
TCTCTAACGTACTTCAATCTGTATACTGTTCGCCGTACAAATAGTCGTGTTCAAAGCAGTAAATTAGATTTTAGAAATACAGTAATGTCGTATAATCTAAATACTGTTTTAGGGTGGATTTTCTGTCAGTGAAAACAGCGCTGTCAGCTGTTCGTGTAGTAGAGAAATGGACCACGCTTCCCAGAAAACAAAAACGAGGTGGTTAAAGCCAGAGCTGCTCATAAATTAGAGTATGTTTTGGAGTTTAAAGGACTGACTGAAGTGTTTTGGTTCACAAGTACTACCTCTTGACATAAGACGGAAGTGGTTGCAACTGCAAGTATCATCATTAATATGAAGTATTAAAAAGTAAAATGTGTTTATCCTCCAGGTGTCCCCATGGCGACAGACATTGTTGCGCAGTTGGCCGACTCTCTGGCCAAGACTGGAGTAGAAGATGGAGAGCTGAGCTATAAAGGCGAGGGAAGAAAGCTGGATGATGCCCAGTCAGGTAAGTGTCAGCGGTCATTGTGTGCCAACAAATCTCAAACATTGAAATTCATGGTTTCATCCTAGTTTGAATTACCATCCCGTTCTTTTCTCCCCTGTCTCTTCCTCAATTTTAAACTCTTCCCTCTTTTCCCCTGCTCCAGTGGAGGAGATTGTGAAGGATATCCAGGGCTTCGAGGGTTTACAGGCTCTAAGGTTGGAGGGAAACACTGTAGGTGTGGAAGCAGCACAGGCCATTGCCAAAGCTCTAGAGACAAAGAGCGAATTCAAGGTTTGGAGATTTTACTCTTCACTCGTTATCATTACTATTTGGTTCTTACAGTCGTAATGTAGATATTGTATTGTAGATTTAACATGATTATGGTTAGCAGTAGGGGTATCACAGTCAGATATTGATCAAAATGCCTGTCACCATCTCAACCTTAGAAATCAAAGGTTGTATCGAGGATATTTAATTGAATTGAATTGTGACCTTAATATTGAAAATGAAGTCAAATTAAGGATTTGGAGAATCGTGACACCCATAGTTAGGGGGTTAATTTATCTTAACTTGTCTTTTATCTTTTTTACCCTTTCTTTTAGCGCTGTTACTGGAGTGATATGTTCACAGGCCGCCTGCGCTCTGAGATCCCTCCAGCTCTGGTAATCTATCAGTTCCTCTATATTACTGCCCATATAATATATATGTTTACTCTCCCAGTCAGCGCTTGTTGAAATGCTGCTCACTTGTCTTGTTTTTTGCTGTAACTGTCCTTGGTTTGGTTAAAAAAATGTTTTCTACTTCTGAATGACATAACTCACCATCTTCCATCACTCACATCTCTCAACCTCCTAACTGTAGCATAGGCAGACAGACCTACCACACACAGCACACTTCATTTACTCTTATTTATTTACTTATATATTTGTCCTGCTTTTAAGAATTCACTGGGTGATGCTTTGATGCTGGCGGGTGCCAGGCTGACTGTTTTAGACCTCAGTGACAACGCCTTTGGACCTGATGGAGTGAAAGGTATTGAGAGGTTGCTGAAGAGCACGGCTTGCTACACATTGCAGGAGTTGCGGCTCAACAACTGTGGCATGGGCATCGGAGGTGGGAAAGTAAGTCACAAGAATGTCTATTTTGGGTAGACTGAAGTTGATTGACATGGTTCATTAATTAAGACAAATATTTTGAAGTGTGGTTATGTGAATATCATCAGAGTGTAACTCATCTGTTTATGAACTTCTCAGATCTTGGCTGCTGCATTGACCCACTGCCATGAAAAGTCTAGTGGAGATGGCAACCCTCTCAGCCTGAAGGTGTTTGTAGCAGGAAGGAACCGACTGGAGAATGATGGAGCCACTGCCCTCGCTCAAGCCTTCCAGGTACAGGATTAACTATTTTTTGAACTGGGAACACTTGTAGGCTTGCAGAGTACTCTGTAGAAACATAGCAGCAAAGTCTACTGTGATGATGAAGACCACATTTTGAGCATCTCACTTTCACTTTATTAAAGTTAATGTCAACTACTGATCTCAGACCAGTTTATATGAATGCAGTAATGTTGTACTTTAACTACTTGTCACAACTACTGTTTGCATTCCAGCTGATGGGCAGTCTGGAGGAAGTTCATATGCCACAGAATGGTATCAATCACCCTGGTGTGACAGCGCTGGCCAAGGCAATGGAGAACAATCCAAACCTCCGTATCTTAAATCTAAATGACAATACCTTCACTGAGAAGGGGGCTCTCGCCATGGCTCAGGTATGACAACAACAGTCATGGTTCACTTCTGGGTTTGTTTTTTTGTATTTTTTTTTTTAAGCTGTAGCAAATATATCTGTATCCTACACAGGCCCTGAAACACCTACGCAGCATCCAGGTGATAAACTTTGGCGACTGCCTGGTGAGGCCAGCTGGAGCCATAGCTATTGCAAAAACTGTATCAGAAGGACTACCCATCCTGAAGGTGAGTGAGTATATTGCCATGTTGGTGTCAGATCCATGTAAAGAAACAATCTGAGTGGAAATAAGTAGGCAGACTAAAACACACACACACTCCTTTTAAACTTCAATTATTTCTCTCTCTCCTTATTCTCTCTCTGTTTTTGTTTTGACTTTTTTTCAGGAGCTCAATCTGGCATTCGGCGAAATTACAGAAGAAGCTGCTCTTACTGTGGCACAAGCAGTGAAAGACAAAGACCAGCTGGAGAAACTGGATCTGAATGGTGCAAATCTACAATTAGCTGTCATCCTTTCCTAAACAAAGAACCTCTGTGTTACTTATACTGTTACTTATTTGTTATAAATGCTATCTTTGGTTTGCAGGTAACTGTTTAGGAGAGGATGGCTGCAAAGCTTTGAAAGACGCCCTGGAAGGCCTTAACAAAGGCGATCTTCTAGGATCACTCAGGTAATCATGTTGGACTTTAGGTCTTATTAGATCTTTAATAAAGTCTGTCTTTTTTTTATTGTGTTCAGAGATATGTGCACCTGGAAGCTCAATTTAGAGTGTTCAGTTCATGTGTGTGTTGACTTTACCAATGCACATTCAGCCCAGCTTTATAGAGTTATTGCACTAGTGCACAGTGAACAGCCCTAATAGTCATAAAAGTTATTACACAGTTTGCAAGCTATATACAAAACATTGATAGCTTTAAAATATATCACATAACCGAGCCTGTCACAAGCATTTCTCCACTATATTCTTGTTTGAGACCTCTCTAAATCCAATCTGCACTATTTTTATTCCCGCTCTTCATAGTCTTTGTGTTTTGGTCTAACTTTTTTTTTTTTTTTGTATTTCATTGATTCACAATCATTTGAGAAGGCGCGTCTCATCCAATCCCACAAAGAAAGATGGGAAACTTCATTAACGAGCTGCATTTTCGTTTTTTCGCCTTAGTGACGACGAAGGCGAACCGGAAGACGATGACGAGGAGGATGAAGACGAGGAAGAGGAGGAGGAGGAGGACGACGAGGAAGTGGATGAGGAGGAGGTAGAAGAGGAAGAGGAAGAAGAGGAGGAAGAGGAAAGCAGCAAGGTGAGCTAAATGTACTCATAATTCAAAAAAAGAAGCTTATCATCGGTTACCCGAGTTAAGTTCAAGTGACTTTGATGCACGTTGCTACCTGACATCCATCTTAATGTAATTATAATATCATTATAATGTTATAGTTAACACCCCCACATTGTTCCTCTCCCCTTCTCTATGCAGTTGTCCACTCCTGTATCAGCACCACGGCCGCCAGATGTCTCCTCCTTCCTCAGTTTTCCGTCTCCAGACAAACTGCTCAAACTGGGGGCCAAGAGAGCATTTCTGATAGAGCAGCAGGTAACCACGGGGGATTCCACAGTTTTCACCCGCAGTCTGTTTAATCAAAGGCCAATATAAAGCACAGATGTTATAATGTATCCTCGATTGTCATCCTTAAATCAATAACTCTTTCTTCCTTTCTCCGTAACTAGGTGGATGTGACAGATGCTGCAAAAACAGCTGAAGCCTTTCTCAAGATTGCGTCTGTGTACAAAGAGGAGAACAGCGATATTAAGAATGCAGTGTTGGAAAGTATCGGTGAGACACTTGGAATGCTTCCCTCTTTGAATCGTGCATGCTTTCTGTTTATTATTTTCTGTCTCGTTAATGGTGTTTAGATTATAACTTTGTCAATGTTTTTTTTCCCTAACAGATACTCTTCTTAAGAAAGCTTTTTCCACTCCTTCCTTCCAAGGCTACAACTTTGTATCATCTTTGTTAGTGCTGCTCGGGCTTCTTAAGGTAACCCGCACGTGTTCATCAAAGTTTGCTTGGATGTGTCTTTCTTCAGTGTTATTTTACTGATGCCTTTTGTTACTTTTCTTTTCCCTACATTTACCGTTTTCTCTCCTCTCGTCCCGTCTTCCTCCATCTCAGAGTGAGGATAAGGTTAAGCCTGTGCTGGTGGTTCCCGGACACCTACAGGCCTTGGAGCACGTCGTACGACAGGACTACTTCCCCAAAGAGAGCGTGGCTGTGCTGGAGGCCTTCATGTCCCGGTAAGGACGTGACAGAATGAGCCAATCAGCGTTCTGCCCACAGGTACAAAACGTGCAATCAGGAATGAAGCGCACACACACAAATAATTTTGTACTTGGTGAGTGTAGTAACGCAGGTATACACACTGTGGTGATTACTCATATTGGTGCTGG
The DNA here is from genome assembly GCA_024605115.1 of Rastrelliger brachysoma. Lineage (NCBI taxonomy): Eukaryota > Metazoa > Chordata > Actinopteri > Scombriformes > Scombridae > Rastrelliger > Rastrelliger brachysoma. Next base: position 8,931 of record JANJYP010025896.1, on the reverse strand, counting down.
AATGGGTAAACAGACAATACTGGTTAGTGGGATCAGTTCAGCTTTGGTTTGATTTGAATGTGCTGACAATAAGAATAATTGACAAGTAATAAAATTTATTATAATAATTGGATGATGTGTGTCTATATTGATATGTTTATCATTCACAGGAACAGCAAATCCCTGGACTCATGTTGCAATGCCAGAAACATCCTTCAGTCAACACTTCAGAGAGTCAGGTCTGACAGCTGAGGACTGTGGATACACATGAACACACACGCACAGAGAGACTGTATCTTGACTGTTGGACCTTTTCTGAAAACAGCACACATGAGCCCAAATTTTGAAGCAAATGGAGCAGAGCTGCACTTGAAAAGAACTCACACTCACAGCCACACACCTTTCATTCTCAACTCTGGACTGGCCTTGAATACTGTGTTTTGAAGTAGATTATACTCTTCTGGTGTGGACTAAGTAAGTAGCTTCATGTACACTGATATAACCACAGGACAGCACTGACAACTTTGTTCCTCATCCTCTTTGTAAGAAAAGCCTTCGTTCCCCAGCATTACCTAAAATCTGTGACTGAAGCACAGATTACACTGATACAGATTAGATTAGCTCATTATCAGTGTTTGACTCTGACCAGGACTGATCTGGGCTAGACACACTCGCTATTGTACATTTTTCTATTTCATATTTACCTTTTATTATTCAGCTGTTTTATAATAAATGTTTATTAAATTCATGAATGCGGTCAAACAAATATGTAATTTAAAATATGTATTGACGGGTAAATATTATAAGATTAGGCCTGTAAAATACAGTCAAACCAATAAAGGGATGAAATGTATTTTCTGCCTTTTTAATGAGGCACACATTTTCTGATGTTTGAAAATAAAGATCATTTGAGTGTTGGATGGGTCTTTGCATATTATACCTCTTCATTATTTATCTATATAATGTGTCATTTCTGGTTAAGATGGTGCATTTGACTCAGCAGAGTGGGTTTATACAGGAATTAGAGTAATCCTGGGGTCAAAATAAAAAGCCTGGATGCCATCAATAACCCTTTTTTTTATTATTGTATCAATGTTACAAATCAAGAACTATCAGTATATCTTCATCATATCAATAAATGCGATCATTGTGGCCAACAAGTACAGTTGCTAGCTTCCCGGGTTTCAACCTCTTAACTGGACAAAAAATGTAAAGCCAAGGTGTTAATTTGCAGTGAGGGGCACAGGGTTCAGGGGTCACTGCAAAAGAATTTACCAAAGCCTTATTTGTCAGTCTGCTAGACCCCAGACTTAAGTGCTGGACACACTCCAAGGGAATTAAAACGGATAACTGAAGTAAACTGGCATATTCAGCTATAATCCTGTTTCTGTTTTTTTCTTATTATTTTATGTTATCAAGTAACCTTTGACAGCGTGACAGTTTGTGTGAAGGTAAGCTAGTTTTTTTTTTTTTTTTAATCCTTCAATGAGCTCAGGTTTAAAGTCAGTCGTCCAGCTCAGTATTCTGTCCTGACACTTGTGCAGAAATATCAAGAAGTAAATGCAGTACTTGAAGAACACCAGGAGTTTTTTATTATTATTCATTATGTTAAATTTTAAATAATGTATCATTGATTATTTTTTCAAATTTGGTACATCATGAGAAAGCTACAATTCCATTCAGCAGCTTCATTCTGAATACTGGTCCAGTTTAGTAAGTGACTGAACTGAACATATTTATATTACTGGTAGTAAATAATCGCATGTAATTTGAACATGTTTGAAGGCTATTTAGTNTGACTGAACTGAACATATTTATATTACTGGTAGTAAATAATCACATATAATTTGAACATGTTTAAAGGCTATTTAGTTTTTTAAGCACCTAACTGTGGTAGAAATGTTTTAATAATGTGTTTTGATGTTGTGTTTCTAATCCGTGTTTTACTGGCACAGATGCATTTCTTCTCCGCTGTGGTCTTACTGGTGAGCACAGTTTTAACTTTACCGGTGGAAACAGGAAAATGTCCCAGAGTGTGCATCTGTGACAGCAGCAAACTAACTGTAGCCTGCGTCGGCAAAAACCTAACGCAGGTTCCCCCAACTATAGATGAGGTGAGAAATTCAAAGGTGTACTGCCTCTCTTTCACTTCACATACATTTGTTTGAGAAAGGAAACTTTCAATAGCAGCTTGTGCATTTCAGACATTTTGATATTTAAGTCTTTATCCATCCAATTTTTATAAATGGGCACTCACATTTTAGGGCTTCCCACTTGTCTTCATACTTTGTTACAGAACTATGTAGTTATGTGCCTTGCTCAAGGGAAAACAAAGAGTGGTGAATATCCACACTTAACTTAAAGCTTTCCCTTAATACAATGCATTTTGTGTTTTAATTGATTTAGAACACCTTGTAAATAATAGAGGGTCTTACTCTGCTTGAATCTGTTTTGACACAACAATGCTATAAAGCAAAAAGAAGAATACATTGTACACTACACATTATACTAGCCTTTCCTAACAACTGCATGTCTCTTTAATTGCGCTTCACCTCTCTTCTGTTCAATCTCCCTCACAGATCACAGTGAAACTCGACCTGAGGAATAACAACCTGCAGGTGCTGCCGAGGGGTGCGTTTGTCCTCACGCCTTACCTCACCCACCTCAACCTGCAGCGCTGCAACATCATCAAGGTGAAGGAGGGTGCTTTCCGGATGCTGGGCCGTGTAGTTTCTTTAAACCTGGCCTACAACAAAATTGACGTCCTTTACCAGGTGAGAGAAGGGGGCAAAAACCACAATACTGAAAAGACTGAGTTGATATGTTTCATGTTTGCTGAAAAAAAAAAGATGTGAGGTTCTCTTATTTTATGATTTTCATTTATTCTTATTATTCCATCCAATTTCTTTGACTGTTGCAGGAGTCCTTTGATGGCCTCTCCTCTTTGAAGGAGCTGTTTCTGGATCATAACCGTGTGGAGGAGATTCAGCCTGGAGCCTTTACACAGCTTGGCTCCCTCAATATGCTGGCCCTTATGCACAACCAGCTGGTGTACATCCCTAATATGGCCTTCCAGGTACTCAGACTGATTTATAATCACACATATTCAAAAACGCAGACATGATAATCTGCTTTGTACTTCCCACAGTGAATGATTATGTTTGGCAATATAACTCTACACTAGTCTGACTTCTCTTCCAGGGCCTGCAAAACATCAAGTGGCTTCGTCTTAGTCATAACTCCCTTAACAACTTGGCACCGGAGGCATTCACTAGCCTGTTCAACCTCAACCGCCTCAGCCTGGATCACAATGAGCTGCAGTTCTTCCCCACTCAGACCATGACCAGGTAAAACACAAGTGTTATTTTAATATGATAACAGAAAACAAGGCTTATGACTTCTCAACAGTGTCACTGTAGAAACAAATGACAGCTTTTTGTTACTGACAGATAAGCATAATTGTCCAAATAAGGATCTCTACTGTGTTGTTCTGTTTTTCATTTCTTAAATTGTTTTTAAAAAATCCATTTTATCCTTTTTTTTCTTTCTGAATTGTGGATCTAAGGCTGAAGAGTGCTAAAAAGCTTAGAGAAGCAATTTTTGTAATTTTGGTCAATATAATTGAAAGGAATGGATATCATTTTTAAAGATGTGGGGGACTCTGTCAATACCAGATTGGCCCACTAAGGGGCAGAAATTACCTATGAGTTCCTGTTATTGAATCCCCAAACATCTCTGCAAGATAGGACATCAAGATTAGGTAATAATACAAGTGATGCCTTAAAGGATAAGTCTTGTAGTATTTTATATACTTTTTTTATTATCAATAAATCTTATGAAAAGACCAAAGCCAACAAAGAACTGATTCTACTATAAAGTACTGTGAGTGTATCCAGCCTCATATCTTATTCCTCTTTGCTAGATATTAAAAACACACTAGTGAGTTAGAGCATTACATTGGATAACATATTAATTTAATTCCATGAACAATATAGATCATTTTGACTCAATTCCATATACCATCCTGCTGTTGTATTTGAGCATCAAATCCACTGCTGGAAATAGTCCCCAAAAATCCACAATTTTGTCTTGTTTGAGCAACATTTGATTAAAAACTACAGTTCTAAGCTGTTTAGGAAATCATTTATCCATTTAAAAGAAAATAAAAGCATACATTTGTGGCTTGTTTAGAATATTTATGTTATGTCAGTAGAAAGCAGTGGTTTTAAGTTAGATCCAACAGCAGGGAATTTATCTCAGGTCACGTGTCATTTAACTTTTAACTTTACTTTCTTTACCCTGTAAAGACTCCGTGAGGTCACGCGCCTGGACATGAGTCACAACCCCATGATCTACCTTGGGGAAGAAGCTGTCACCATGGCGAAGCTAACGCACCTCTACCTCGACCACATGTCCCTTCAGGACCTGTCAGACCAGGCCGTGTCACGCGCCCCTCTCCTCTCCCACTTGGACCTCAGTCACAATCAGCTTCGTTACCTGGAGCCTCTCTCAGGCCCCAAAGAGCTGACCAGCCTCAACCTGACAGGTACAGCTGTGCTCAGATGTTTTTGTCTTTTAAGTGACTCTCATGTAGTTTTCAGTGAATTTAAAAGTGAGGTCACCTTTAATACTTGTTGACTATTCACTTTTGAAGGAAACCCTATTTACTGTAACTGCTACATGCGGCCCCTGAGGGAGTGGGCACGTGTTGGTGGAGTGAAGCTGCTGGGAGCCTGTGCTGGACCTCCTCACCTCTCAGATGAGCCGCTACGGGCCATCACTCCCTTGGATCTACGCTGCCGCAACAGGGGAGAGACACCGAAAGATGAGTTTGAGGAGGACGATGAAAGTGCAGGAAGCGCCCCCCCTACAGCCAAACCCAAGCAGAAAGTCAAGTGTCCAGTTAATTGTGACTGTGATGTGAGTGTGTGTGTGTTTGTGTGTTGGTTGGGGGGGGACAAGATTTCACTTTTATGGAGCAGACATTGTGCAATTATACTCATATTAAATGACAGACCATCTCCAATATTAGCTCATTTTCTAAAAAAACAGCAACAGAAGGAAAATATTAATTGATATGATGGAGTAAATAAAATGTGTGCTAGAAGAGAGATACTGCAATAGTTGCATTCTCACCAATAGAGGGTGTTAAATGTTATAGTTACAAGATATAAGAATTAACTCACAACTTCTAAAAAGCAGTGCAATGGAAGCGATTAAAATATTCAACAGTGCATTAAAAATATGCTGACATGTTCATGAACCAATTAGAATAATTAAAGTTGAATTCATAATAACATAGCATATCTGAAGGGGCAGCGGCATATAATGAGTCAATTTAGTTTTGAGATTTTTAGATGCTATGCAATTTTAAAAAATAAATAAATGACAAAAGTTGAATTCATGAGTAATAAAAATCTGCATAGCTTGATTAAATATACTCGGTGGGGGTTTACTGTTATAACTTTACTTGGTCTGGTATGACCAGTATCTCAAGGTGGCTAATATTAGCTAACAGTAGTAAACCTTAAATAATTATGACTGTGTAACTGACATTATGATGCCACTGTTACACTACATTTAAGTCTTTACACTTCCTGGCCATGACTGCTGTTAAATGGGCAGCTTTTAGTATATTTTGCTAATAATTTTAATCCTTTGCTTAAGTACATTTTTATACATATTTTAGAGTGTGTTAATGATGTCCCATTCTGATTTGACCCTCGCAGATTGAATCCCAGCATGCTACATGTGAGGGTCGAGGTCACACCAAAGTCCCACGAGGCTTCCCCACCAAGACGCAGCTGCTTGACCTGCGCAGCAACCACTTCCACTACCTCCCTGCCAACAGCTTCCCAGGCAGCAGCCAAGTGGTATCTCTTCACTTGGAATTCTGCAAAATCCATGAGATTGAAGGTGGTGCCTTCCGAGGAATGAAAAATCTGTTTTATTTGTATCTTTCTGATAATGACCTCACATCCTTGGAACCCGAATCTTTTGCTGGAGTCCCTGAACTCACCTACCTTCACCTGGAAGGGAACCGGCTAACACAGTTCCCTGGATCAGGTCAGCGGCCGCTCAAGTTAAAAATCTGGTTCTATATACATTACATTTACAGGTATCTACATGGTCTATATGTGTTTAAACATTGATATGAAACACAGGAAACTGACAGGCATTTTCTATCTCTTTGTGTCTCCTGTAGCTCTGGCACATCTACCAAGTCTGTTTGTGTTACACCTGGAGCGAAATACCATCTCAAAACTAGAACCTACTGGTTTGCTGTCCTCAATAACCCCTAAACTCAGGGAGCTTTACTTGACCAATAACACCATAACTGATATTGCTAAGGGTGCTCTGGACTCTGCTTTCCTGGGTACACTTCACTTGGATTCAAATCAATTGACAGAGGTGCCAACTCATGCTCTGTCTGTGGCCCCTAATCTTGAGGAGCTCAAACTGTCTCAGAACTCAATTCGCTGGGTGGGACCGAATGCATTCCAACTCCTATCGCAAAGTTTGAAGAGGCTTTATATGAACCACATGGGCATAGAAAAGGTAAGAAAAATATTGTTCAACCTAACAAAAGAGATTTTCCCATATCTTACATGCCCTGTATATCATGTTAAATGTTTTCCCATGTGCTCTTTTCATCACCTCTCCATTACTGATTTAACTTTCTTTATTTCTTGGCTCCATCTAAAAATGATCTAATATCTGGTGTAAAAATATTAAAATACACACTGAGGCCATGACTATGCCATCACCTCAAAAAACATAATACATTGTTGATCATCTTTTTTAAATTGTACTACAATCCAGATGTCAAGGGATGCTTTGGCAGGTCTGGANAAAAATGATCTAATATCTGGTGTAAAAATATTAAAATACACATTGAGGCCATGACTATGCCATCACCTCAAAAAACATAATACATTGTTGATCATCTTTTTTAAATTGTACTACAATCCAGATGTCAAGGGATGCTTTGGCAGGTCTGGGTTCAGGACTGAGGGCTCTTACTGTGAGAGGAAACCAGCTAGAGGAGCTTCCTGACCTGAGCCCACTTACCAGCCTAGAAGTGGTTGACCTGCAGGACAACCCCCTGTTGTGTGACTGTCCTCTGCTGCCACTACGCAGGTTAGGACAAATTTTCGCTGGAATTAGGGTTTTGGAAGTTTGAGTTCTTGAAATTATGACATTTACGATTGGTATTCAGAAGTTCAGTATGTCTTTAGTTTGGTGTAACATGCACATAGCTATAGTAAACATAATTCAATTAGTCTCTGTCTCTTTGTCTCTTAGGTGGATGGAGAATGTAAGCTTGGAAGTGATTGCTACCTGTGGACACCCTCCTGAGCTCAGAGGTCAGAAGGTCGGAGACATCCATGTCTTCAAGTCCTGCCCTGAAAACAGCTTGCCTCCAGACGACAAGGTTGTTGCAGCCCCTACACGTCAAAAAGTGAAGAACCCCAAACTCAGTCTCTTGAAGGTTCCCGGACTCAAGGCTAAACCCGCAAAACCCAAAGCTAATCAGCACAAACCAACCAAGATTCAGCCTCAGAGGAAACCTTTGGCACCAGCAGTGACAAAAAAGAAGAAGACACTACTAAAATGATTTCACATTACTTTTGTGTTTCATCTCCAATTGAAATCAGATGTAGTAAAATAAAATAATAAAACAAATTGCTTAAAGCATGCAAGTAGTTGTTGATTGCTCATGGATCATACATCATACAATCCACATTGCCAGTCACAATCATAGTCTGTGTACTGACATATTACACCTACACAAAGAGGCTCAAGTTACTGTTTTTTCTGCTCTTTTGCTTAGGTAAGTTTTTGAATATTACCTGAAGTGTTACCTGGAGAATGAGTAGAAGGCCAAAAAATGGGTAAAATGAGATAGGAACATGAGTTACTCAAAAACTAGTAAGGGTGGTGGATTGAAAAAAAATGCAAAAATGAATGAGAACAGTTGGTTGTATGAAAAATTAGTAAAATGAATCACTGCAGGTGTGTTACCTCAAAAATAGATACAATGCTGAAACATGAGGAAACAATTAAGGGTGTCGGATTATCCAAAAATTTATAAAATGAGCCAGCACAACAGGTTGTTTGGAAAATGAACAAGTATCTGTAACTCAAAAACTGGATATCATGGCTAAAAATGGGGGAAATGCATGATGTGCAGGAGTATCCCAAAAAATTGGGAAAAAGTGAAGTGTGGCTGATTGTGCCAGTGAGGGACAATCATTTCTGGAGATGAAACCAAAATATTCAAAATTAATTGTGATATCATCTATGCAGAAGTCAAACATTCAGTGTGATCTATGACATAAAATAAATCTGTGACATCATCTGGGGATAGCAATCACCAAATCAATATGTAGTGTGACTTTCTTTACTGAATTGTAGATTGTCCTCTCAACCAACAATGATGTCACAGTTCACATTAGAATTTAAGCTTTCATCTCCACAGATGACATAGATCATCATTTCCTAAAGAGATAATGTCACAGTTCATTTGGAATTGTGGATTTTCATCTCCCCAGGTGATGACACAGTTCACAATGAATTCTTGACTTTCATCGAGTGCATCAATGTCATAGTTCACATTGAATTTTTGACTTTCATCTCCTCCCGCGCTGATGACAGAATTCATGCTGAATTGCAGACTTTCAACTACACTGATGATGTCATGAATCACATTGAATTTTTGACTTTCATTTCTTCCGAGGGTGAGGTCACAGCTCATATGGAATTTTTTGCTTTCATCTCCTACACCAATGTCATAAATCACACCAAATTTTTGGATTCAGCTTTTTCAAGAACAATGTTATAGTTCATATAATATTGTTTATTTTCATCTGCACAATCAATGTCATCAATCACATTGAATTGTGGACTTTAATCTCATTAAAAGTTGTGATATATAAATCACAGATGTCA
>JANJYP010025890.1:0-36574 GCA_024605115.1 Rastrelliger brachysoma | reverse complement strand
ATACAGCTTGAGCAATTAATAATGTGAAGTACAAAACATTGGGTTTATAATACTGTAATATTTGTATGAAGTACTGATAGTGTGAAACAGTGATGTTCGGTATAGGACTTATTTGCACATAGTTGTAGTGCAAATATTTGACTCTTTGTGTGTTCTTTCTCAAGTTTGGTTGCACTCTCTACCCAGCCTTCTTCGTTGTTAGATAGTGGTCCACCGAAGTGACCCAAATCTCATCAGAGATTATGGCTGTCCTTGGTCTTGCTCTCCCTTGCCCTCGTCTTACCTATCGTTCTTCTTCTACTCCTGCTTTCCCTCCTCCTCCTCTTACTCTCACATCTCAGTCTTGCCATTTTGGCCTTCATTGCTTTGAAATAGATTAAAACTGCACATGATGAATGAATGAATGAATGAATGAATGAATGAAACTATGTCTTTACTTGCTACTAAAGCCTGTCAGTCTGAGCCTACTCATTGTAGCTACTTTTTGAGCATATTAGACATAATTATCATTCAAAATAGAGTGGAAAGAAAAATGACCAGGTTAATGTCAGCTGAAGTGATAGTGATATAAAGCTACTGCCCATCTGTTCTCTATTACTAGCCTAGATTACCATGTTAAAATCACAGGCTCCAATCTGTGTTAATCTAATTATGTACAGATGGTATCATAGCCTGAGAAGAGGAAGGATGGAAAGGAAAAGACACTGTACAGTGACTTCTTTTATGTTGAGATTTTTGATTAGATATTAGCAGACCATGTATGTGGATTACATTGATAGGTTTGTGGATAATGTCAGGATCACTGTGATTATTAAAGGCTAAAGTTTGCATGGTTAATTATTATTATTTTTTTTTTTTTACAATATTTTGTTCTTGATAGCTGTCCCTTCACACAAGCTACTGTTGATAATGCAAATGTTGTAAATATTCATAATTATTTTTTTTCTTTCTTCTCTTAGCTATGACATGGTCCATTATGGCCACTCTAACCAACTACGACAGGCCAAAGCCATGGGAGATTACCTCATCGTTGGAGTACATACAGACAGTAAGACCTAGAACTAATGACAGTTACAATTTTTATTATTGCATCTTACTGGAAAAAACCTGACTGTTACGGCCTCTCCATGGTATAGCTAGTTTTTCACAGCTTAATGAGTAATGCAGATGATATCTTCCATCCACACCTCTGATATCTCTCTCCTTCCCCTTCCCTGATTCAGCCTGTACTAGGTGTGGGGAAGCCTCTGTTTATTTCTTTCAGTCCCATCATTACTATCCAGGCACCAGCTGTGTCCTATGCACTTAGGAGGTGTTGTGGTAGTAGTGCAGCAAGTCAGCAATTATGCCTCATTCTCCTTTGACACACTGGGGCATTCTGACATAATGATAACACAGAATGATGTCATAGTCAAGGCCAGCACATATATCAGCAAGATTCCCCTATGCTGAAGTGATAATAAAATATCTCGGTGATGTAATAAAGTTATCTAAATGGAGGATTCTGTCTGTTAATCTCAGTCTGCAATATTGTTTGAGTAAATTCATTTGTTTTCAAGGTGAAATCGCAAAGCACAAGGGCCCACCAGTCTTCACTCAGGAAGAGAGGTACAAGATGGTACGTGCCATAAAGTGGGTGGATGAAGTAGTTGAAGGAGCACCTTATGTCACCACCCTTGAGACCCTCGACAAGTACAACTGTGACTTCTGCGTACACGGAGGTATCCATCACCACAGCATGTAGTATCTGTTATAAGTGGATATGAAGAAGCTGAACTGATTATAAAGTGTATGCCATCATTTCAGATGACATCACACTTACAGTGGATGGGAAGGACACATATGAGGAGGTGAAGAAGTCAGGGCGGTATAGGTGAGCTTTCCACAGAAGATGACAATAGCAGTTAGCGTGGACAGTGTGTTTTTCTTAGGTTGTTACATTATGTCGCATGTTTTTACAGGGAGTGTAAGAGAACCCAAGGGGTTTCAACCACTGACCTGGTTGGCAGAATGTTGTTGATGACCAAAGCACACCACAGCAACATTGTGAGTACAGCCATGTTCTCTCTATATGCTTTCAGATCAAAATACTAGTAGTAATTCACTCTTGTCTTCTCTTCAGGATAGTTCAGACTACCAGCAACACACAGACAACTTTGGAAAGGTAAACACCAAATATATTTCTAGTTTATTTTGATTATCATCAAATCCTGAAAGAATAAATATTTGAAAGTTTAAAACCAAATTAGCTGTTTCCACTGCTTTCACGTGAATTAGCTAAAAGTAGCTTTGTGGGCCAGATGTCAACCATTATTGAACAAAGGCCTTCACTGTGTTCCCACTTTATAATCAAGTTGCTGGCCATGCCAGAAAATGCTGAATGCCACTTCTGTTCCGGTATGGGAAAAGTTATTTAGAGTCAGCGTGTTGTGATTCTAAATAGTGCGAGTTGTAGAGGATCTCTTCACATTTTAGCCTAAGACTAGAAGTATAACCCTTTGAATTTGGCAAAGTTTGAATAAATGTGCTGGAAATTCATGGGCCAGACTTGAGTTAGCCCTCAGCCAGAGGGTGACATTACTCCTTAAACCACTTGGTGGTGCTCATGCAGAACAAGTATTAATCCTAGGCTTATCTGACAAGCATACTGCAGTGATTATACTATCTATACTGATGTACATCTTGCTTATTGCTTCAATGACACTGTACTCACTGTGCCTGTTTCTGGATTATGGGGGTCACATGCACAGAAGGGCCATAGTCCCTGGACAGGGGTGTCTCAGTTCCTGCAGACTTCACAAAAGATCATCCAGTTTGCTTCAGGCCAGGAGCCTCAACCTGGAGACACTATCATCTATGTGGCAGGAGCCTTTGACCTCTTCCGTATCTTTTAATATGCTCACTAGAATACAAGTTTGATTTTTGAAAACATATTTTTACCTTTAACCCTTTTAAGTCTCACAATCAGAATGATGTAAATAATTAATGATTTTGTGAATTGCTGCCAGGGAATGACCCTTGACTAGTCTCCTGTCAGACATTGGCCATGTGGACTTTCTGGAAGCAGTGCATAAGCTCGCCGAAAAGCCATATATTATAGTAGGGTTGCACTTTGACCAGGTGAGTCTCATTATGCTCTTAATCTCTCATCTCTTTGAGACAGTTACTGCCTCCCCAAGTAAAGCACTGGCATTTTCTCTTCACATGTGCATTTTGGTTTTTTTCATATTATTCAGGAGGTGAATCGTTATAAAGGGAAAAACTACCCCATCATGAATGTCCATGAGAGAACACTCAGTGTCCTGGCTTGTCGAGTTCGTTCTTCAGACTCTTTCTCCATCAATACAAAACATTGTATGTACCATATATCTTTTATATTTCTATAAATAATTTTTGTGGGGCTTTTTATTACAGTATGTGTCGGAAGTGGTGATTGGTGCACCCTTTGCTGTCACAAAAGATTTGCTGGATCATTTCAAGGTATACAGACAATACAATCACCTCTCACCTCTAGGTAATAGAAAATGAACAAATGAACTTATGCATGTTTTTTTTAAATTCTAGGTGGATTTTGTATGCCATGGAAAAACAGAGATATACCCTGACAAGGATGGATCTGACCCTTATGCTGTAAGACTCTAAACATGATGTGACGTAAAACACTTACATGAAATAATCTGCACTGGTGATTGATAAAATGTTTTCTTTATGTTCAGGAGCCGAGGAGGAAAGGAATCCTGCGTACTGTTGACAGTGGGAACAGCCTCACTACAGACGCTATAGTTCAGAGGATAATCAAAAACAGGTAAAAGAAATATTTGTCAGCTTTAAGAATAATCTACAAAGACTTGGGGGAAGAAATAACCAAATTCATCTTGTAACCCGTGGGTTTCACAGTGTTTTTAAGGCAAAAAAAGGACATATTGACTCACTGTCCGAATGACTAATGTATTAAAAATGTCTTTTCTTTTTTTGATCCAGACTACTCTTTGAAGCGAGGAACCAGAAGAAAGAAGCCAAAGAGATTGCTGTGATCCAGGCCATGAAGCGACAAGAGGAGGAAAAGACTAAAGAAAGAGCACAGGCTGTGTTGTAGGAAGGGCTCAAAATAAGCACCACCAATAGAGTGTCAACATTACAGTTGACAAATTCAATTAATATAATCTAATGTACAGTAAAATCAGCCCTTTTATAATTGTTATGACACCCTCCACACATGATCTTGGCTAATTACAGAAGTCCCTACAGCAGCCTGTTTTTAACCAGGAAGGCATAATCTGCTGTGGGATCATCAGGTATGCAGTATATGTGTGGGGGGTTTACCCTGTGTATTAATATGTCCTGCATATGCAACTACTTGTTTATGTCTAATCACACATACAGACATCTAACTATTTGTCCTGTCTAACAGGCAGAACAATAGAGGATGTCTGGAGTATAGGGAGCCTATAAGTCACGCCCATCTACTTATAGTCCATGGATCTAACTTGTCAAAAAATATGAACGAGAGTCAATGGGAGATAAAAAAATATTTTCTGATCCCATTTCATTTGTGCCATGGATTTCACAAATGTTGTTTGTGATATTTAAAGATAATTTTTCACATAAAGGAGACTTCTATTTAGCGCCAAGAAGTTTGATAATGTCAGGTTTTGCGTGAGCCCGCTCTGTGAACTACAGCTACTGCTGCTCTTGAAGCAAATGATCTATATCACCACCCACACTGGAACATACAGAGATCTCTCTGCTCCACTTCCTCCAAGAGGAGGATAAGAGCATAGAAAAAGTGGAAAATCATTTTAGGTCGAGGTATGTGAAGAGCTTCAGTCATGCTGATGGGGAGATGGTCAGTCTTGTCCACGCGACTCGCAGGGAGTGTGATGTCACATATGCAAGGCTTCCTCAAACCCATAAGCAACATTTGTGTAATCCAAGGCACAATGACAAAGGGATCAGAAAATAATTATTTTCTCTCTATTGAACACCATTCATTTTTATGCTCCGGGTCCAGCGGAAGGGGTGGGACTTAGGCCCTATAGAAGATATCACTCTGTCTGTGAATTTTATGTCCTCAGATATTTTTAATTCTTCAAGTACATTTATTTTTTTGCCTTCAGAATATAATTTTTAAGTATTTTACCATGGGATTTGGGCACTTAAAGGGCAATTAGGGGGACCTGTTGGCTGAGGCGTTGAACTATAACAAGAAAGTGACTTGATTAGTCGTGTCTGTGGAGCTATTGCTGTTTTCTGCCTAACATACAGTAGGTTCAGCCCTACAATCTATGTTATTCTTTATGTACTGTATGTATGTGTTATGAAGTGATTGCAGGTTCTCTGGAGGAAACCACTAGAGAAATGAGGGAGAACATTTCCCTCCTGCTTCTCTCCATCTAACTTGGGTTGTTCAGATGTGAAAAGGTGTTGAAAATTTGATGGACCACCATGAGACCTCATACCAGATCCTGCTCCAGACTGCACTGACTGCTCTAAACTGTTCTGTTTTAATGGTAGAGCAGGTTTTTAAATCAAAAATGCACACTGTCAAGACCTGCATGCCTGGCCTTTTTGAGTGCATAAACCAGCACTCCTTAGATTTATCCTAAAGTAGTGAAGACTACAGAGTTTTAACAGACTGCTTTCAACATTTTGTTTTCATAGTATAACTAGAGATCTATGACATATGCTCACATATGCAGTGTTGTTGACTTGATCATGAACTAGACCTCTTACTGTCACTTTTGAGCACTGAACAATTTAACCTCTGTCTAAATATCAAATGGGATTAAATAATATATTTTTTGTAGATTTATATTTTACTCACCTCCTCTCCATTAACTACTGTATAGATTGTTTAAAAAGCATATTAATATGTCTGTATGTCAAGTTGGAATGTATTCAGTGTAGGCTATAATCTATGTATATGTTATTGGCAACCTCCAGTTGACAAATACTGTAGAAACTGTTTGGACTACAGTATATTATTGCTGACAATAATAACAATTTAATCACAAAAAGACCTTCTAGTGATCTTCTTTCCACTAAAACAGAAAATGTCAGAATTGTCATATCTCATTTATCTCAAGTAACTAAGGTTAATGAGCATGCTGTGCATTACTTACATGATGAAAGGGTAAAGTCATGTTTTGGACACAGAAAATGACCTTTGATCAATAAAGATTATCTTAATTTTGCAGCATATGAATGAGTCACACCTAGTGACCATGAAATGTCAAGTTATTAAAATTAAATTATTTTCGAGGTGAAAAGATAGCAAAGTTCTACAAGCTTTTATGGTGTGTGGAAATGGCCTTATGTGGTTTGTGAAAATCCTGTTAATGACTTAAAGTAAATAGCCTATTTAAGCTCATATTCATTACTATAGCCTAACTGATTGAACAAATCATTAATAATGCATGGAGAGACACATCCATCTGTAGCCACATAGTGACACTATAAAATACATCTGGAGTCACTCATACAATTCTTAAATATTTTCTGTAACCTCTGCAAAGTATAACCAGGTAAGCCCACTAGTTCCCACATTCAAATTTCCACCATTTCTATTTGATAAAAAAAAAAAAAAAGATGAGACGTCATCACATTTATTCAGTGGAAATGAAGGTTTTTTTTTATGGGAAACATCTTGGAGTGTCTATAAAAACTATCTTTCATAGTTTCAAAGACAATTAAGGTTGTGCTCACGTGCATCTAATTTGGCATGATTGGCTTTTCCTCGTCTTGCCAAAGCTCTTCCTCGGACTTGTTTGTGGTTTGGACTGTGAGTCAAAGGATACAGCAGCGTGCAGATGAAAAGCAAAGTGATGTTTTGTTGCCTAACTATACTCCCAGCCCCACTGCAGGTATACGTTCTCTCAGTAGTTGATTTATCCTTTAAAAAAAAAAAAAAAACCCGTCGAAATCTTGACGGCGTCGTCTCGCTTGGTTTCAAACTTGTGAGAGCTGCATGTCCATTTGGATTTTTTTTTCTGCAGCAGTTTTGCTAAACTTCTTTTTGTTTGTTTTGAATCATAGTCATATAGTCTTTCTTGATTCAAGAAATTCTAAAGTCACAGAAAAAGAAAAATAACATTAGCCTAATACTGAAGGATTTGCTGCTTCTTCGTAATCGAAATTGGGATTTAAACAATTGCGATATTAAACATGATGGACATTTTTTCATTAATATTGCTATATTAATATAATTAGCCCATCCTCATGGAACAAAAAAGAAGAATATACAAAATGTCCATTAGTCAGAATTGCGTTCCAAAAATGTTTTCTTAAGCATTATTTTTAATGTTTAAATGTTTTACTCGTCTTTTATTTTTTTAACCATATTGTTTATTGGAAAAATATATAATGTTAAATGAATGTTACCATTTGATGCAGTGTACAAGAGTTTATTGGCAATATTGTCAAAACAATATATTAACAAAATATATAACACCATAGTAACAAACAGTAGGAAGTAAAAACACACAGGACACATAATACAAAGTTACACACAATAGCACATCACGTAAAATGTAGTCAGTGGTTACAGTGCCGAGACTCTTTAAGCTGACTTTTTAATTTGATATAAATATAATATAAGCTACTTTTCCATTGGCTATAGAAAAGTATTTGCAGTTTGTCTTTTATAAGCTCAAAGTTGCACCCAGGTTGCGTGTGATCACTGCTAATTCTGCCTTAGGTCTGCATGGGAATATGCTTCCACCGGGATATTACAGAGGAGGGCAAAAATGCTAAACTGCAGAACTCTAAAATAGAACAAGACCTTTGTGAACATGCCAAGGCTGAGACGAATGTGGTGAAGATCCTCATGCTTGGTAAGTTAAAGGTATTGATTTATCTTAAAACACTGGATTCTAATTGTTTTATTATTTATTAATTATTTCTCCCACGATTTGTGCGGCAGGAGCTGCAGAGAGTGGAAAGAGCACCCTGATAAAACAGATAAAGATAATCCACAGCCATGGCTTCTCCAAACGAGAGCTCATCAGTTTCAAGGTGCAATACTGGACAGATGTGAAACAAATTGAGCATTATATATAGCATTGTTTAATTGAGCATTATTTCAATACTTAATTTGTCTGATCCAAAAGTAATTTGGCTTGCAAATCCTTCACAGCCTGCAGTACTAGATAACCTCCTGACCTCTATGAAGTTTGTTCTTCAAGGAATGGGGATGCTGAGGATAAACCTTGCTAACAAGAACAACAAGGTGAGGAGAGGAGATACCATTTCTATAGAAACAGTTTTAGAAATCAGATGTCTTATCCACTTTTTTTTATTGCAGCCCCTCTTTATCACACTAGATGTCAGTCTTTATCTGATAGTTTACAATTCAGTTATCAATAATAGTCTTTCCGTGGAGATGATTACTAGAAACTGGTTATCACCACCATTTATGATATTCATAGGGACGTGTCTATCCATCACTACCTCCAAGCAGCACAATCTTTAATCCATACTTTTATGAGGAGAAAATTGTGAAGTATATCCCTAAATCACAAATGTATCTTCTCCTCATTTGCTAACTTTATTTTGTGCTGTTTAGCTGCATGCCCGCTCAGTCCTGGCCTGCAGCCAGTGTTTGGGGGATGACCAGGAACTGCTTCCATTCTTGGCTCATGCTTTCTGTGCACTCTGGGCAGACCAAGGGGTGCGAGCAGCTGCAGCCAGAGGTTATGAGTTTGAGCTGAATGACTCTGCACTCTAGTAAGTAGAATGACCTTAAAGGATCTATGTTGCACAACAGCACCCAATTATGTCTGATAATGGAAATGTCAAGGGAAATTGCTCACTAAAGAGTATGTCATTGCATCTTGTCAATACAAAGCAACAGTAAAGCAAGCGCTGAAGATAACTCCTCTTCAGGAAATGACCCCCCACCCCCCCCCCACCCTGACATTTGTGGGACAGGAAGCTTAATTGGGAGCAAATTAAAAAGCATGAAATCCTGGAAAATGGGAATGAGGGTGGAGCCAATGAAAAGGACATGATTAGAGAGTCTGTTTTCTTTGAGTAAAAAAATCATGCTGTAGGTTGGTTGATGTGTATGCTGGAAAGTTAAGCTTAAACTTAACTGCTGATCCACAATTCATCTAACTGTAAATTATATCCATATAATGTGAAGCGGGAGCTATTGAAATATAGTTTGGGTTTTTTTTTTTCTCCCACATTCTTGTGTGGACATATGATGCAGTATTTATGATAGCAGAACTGTTTTTCCCTAACTACTGTCCATCAGCCAATTTTACCTTTTTGAATATAGTGTCTGTACAGTGTCATGAGATCCTAATTCATTACTCTTCAGGGATCATTTGCTGAGTGACTTGCATCATGAGCTGACGTGCATAAACTGAAATGTGGAATGCATTTTAGTAAATGGCAATATTGTTTTACACCCCTAGTTTCATGCCACCTGCAATTTGAAGGAAAAAATCAGAAAAGTCTGATTTACCAAACAGAATCACCCTAGACCAAATTATGCAGCTTAAAGCAACTACTCTCATTTTGTTGCCTATTGAATGTCACTGTGGACAGCATGCAACATTAATCTCAATGGCAGACCATGTTGAGACATCAAAGAATAAATTAAATTTAAGATTCCCTGGATTAATTAACGCAAGATCCACTCAAACAAATGCAAGGGAAATTGCAGTGGATGACATTTGGCTTGCTTAGTAGTGTTTATATAGCAGCACGCAACCCAAAATTATGTGGAAGTTTTGCTCTCAGTGCTGCAATCTGGGAAATATAGGAAATAAGAATGTGGAAACTGAGGTTTGCTTAGGAAGTAGAGGGAATTGTGAAACTGAGGACCATACAGAGGGGAAAAATGACAAATATACTTGCTGAAGACTTTACTTTCAGGAAGCAACTATGTGCTTTATTAATTCCTTTATGTTGTAAAAATGGTAACCGTCAGACCGCTCTTAGAGGTCATCTGCTGCTCATTTCATTAATTGTATGATTCTCTTGCATAGCTGACATTACAATGCCTTTGGTACTCAGTCACTGCCTGAATTGATATGTCACTTAAAAACAATGCAAAACTGAGCGCATTATGTACAATAACCTTTTGTTGGGGTTTTTCGTATCTTCTATAAAATGAAAGTGAATGAGGAATCTTTTCACTACTGTTTTTGTATTTTTCAATGTACTATACTTGGAATACACAGATGACGTACTGCAAAACCCTTATCTCAAAAGCAACAAGGAGGGCATCTGCCAAGTGCAAATGTACTTCAGCCGGTCTGACTGAGAAGGATGAAGATGTGACAGTTTAATTATTGGAACTCAATAAGATTTGGAGCTGTAGGATGACATAAAACTCAACAACCTCTATTTTGGTGTTTTTCATCCTCCTGGACCCCACATTGATTCATCCTTCCAGAAATATTGGATTAGACTGTGTCTTGACACACTTGACTTGCCTACATGACCTGAAGGCATCCTAATGTGTAAAACGACTTCTCGGACATTAACTGACACGATGGCATGAACTGAACTGTTAGTATTGCTGAAAAGATTTTGCAGTTTCTGGAAGTCATTATTGATGCCAGCTGTGTCCTTGCTTTCATTTACTGATGTAGGTAGAACTGGAAAGCATTTTGTAATGTGATAAATACATCTTTTGCTTCAAAGTTATTACATGGTGTCTTAAAAACTTTATGGAATTTCTGAACTTATTTACTAACAATGTGAAAAAACATTGAACAATAATAAGGCTCACCTGTCAGATCTTTTCTCCACTGTACTTAAGTCATCTGGTGTACCTCTAGTAGCAATTTTCTGAGTGTGCCAAATCAACAGCACACACTGCAGCCTCCAAAGTGACCTTCAGATTTAGTCAACATATCTCTAAATCTGCTTCAACAAGCTGATTTATAGTTGTACTCATTTATGAAGGTGAAGATTTATTGCTTTGTTGAATTTGATACTATGACTTGGCAACGGAATGTGTACATTTTTAATGCCTTCAATGGAACAAGACCTACCATTGCCATTGAAGTTGAAATAAAATCTGACAAAAAAGGCAAGATGTCTATATGAGCTGAAATAATATTTAGCAATGTTTCTTGGTCTCATTCCTCCTCCAGTTTCTTTGAGAATATGAGTCGAATCATTACTCCCAACTACATTCCCACTGAGACAGATCTGCTGAGAGTGAGAGTGAGGACCTGTGGCATCATTGAGACACAGTTTCAAGTTAATGGCACAATCTTTCGGTAAGACACTTAAGACTCATGTGCACCAGTCATTTAGACATAATGCTGCACACAGATAACTCTAACCTGCACAACAATGCCAACATTATGGAAAACATGAGCATCATATGTTGTTTATTGTTAGAGGGGCAATTGCATTCCTGAATTTGCATGACTACTATTAAACCAATATTTCACTACATTTTACTTTCAAGGGACAATTGAACTATATCCTTCTACTTTTACACCAGCATTCAAATTACTGGTGTGTGTATGCGTATGTTGTGACACAGTGAAGCATAAGTCAGAGTCCCTCGAGATAATTTTTCCACATGCAGTTAATTTAAGTTTGCAGTTACACACATAAAAAAAAACACTTATGCACTCACAATAACTTGATTCTTAGCAGTCTTGTACCTGGTATGTATTGTATTGGAATGTATTTCTGCAATATTTTGATGAGTTATACATTGCTGCCATCACATTCTACTAGCATTTGCACCATGATGGTTGGATGGGTTGGAGTTTAGGTTGGGATGAGTATACAATGGCTTTAGAGTTGTTAAAAGGTGCAATATATGAGCATTATGTGTATAATTGATTTTACAGATTCTTTGTACATATGGTATTCTAATAATCCCAAAGAGAAATTAGTTTTGCAGCAGCCACTGAACCTAAATCACACAATACATAAAGAGGTAGATCAGAGAAATGAATTTAATTAAAGGCAAACGTGTGTACAATATCCAGACTAACTCATATACTAAAGTATGTATGGTCCTCGAAGGATTCACTTGTACTTCTCTCATTAAGGGTCTTGTTTAATACACGTCAATATGTTTCTGTCTGAAAGCAGCTCAGTGAGGCTCATTTTATCAGGAAGTGTTCCTGACAAAAGCTGAACTCTTCTGAGCTGAGGAAGAAGTGACATGGGCTGCATGACTCAGACATGAAATATTGATGGCTTCCCTCTGCCTGGTTATTCCATGAATAATAACATAAATAATAATAAAGTAAACCTAGCAATGATCTGAAATCCCACACCGCACATCCTTCTTTCCCCTTTGAACTTTCATTTTCAAAGTGTTAATGATGCTCCCCGTGACCTGTCCCTTGTTATGACATTGTTCTGTGTGCAGGTCATCACAAGGAACAGGATCAATACAGATGACGGCTTCATAAATATTGCGTAAACTGTGATTTCTTAAAGATTAGAATTGCAATAACGTGCTGGAGCTTGCAAAATGTTAGGTTTGACAGCTTTGCATCACTTAGAAATATTTTTGTCGGCTTCTCTGTAGCTCTGACATGTTTGCCTATTAGTGATGTGGTTGTGACCAATTATCTAACACTATCAAATTCCAAGGTGCAGATAAAGGTTACACAAATGCATACATTTGATTTATTGTAACAGGCGAAAGTATGAAGTTGTAAGAAACTTTTCATCTGACCTAATCAGTCCAGGGTTGGTTCAAGGTAGCCAAGCAAGATACATATCCTACAATAATAAATCAACCAAATTTGTGTAACACTGGGGGCAATGTAAATGACAACTCCTTGTTACAGTTGTTGTGATATTTGCAGCATTGCTTAAGATTATATTTCTGCTTATTATTCAGCCTTTTGGTGGTTGTAAGTGTTGATCTTTTGCTCTGAGCCACATAAACTACTGCTGTCAACTGCTATAGTTAAGGCTTATTGTCCCTCAGCTTGTTACAGCTTCTTCACTTCAAAGATAAATGCTTTATTACCTCTGACATGAGTACTGCAATCATACACCTGGGGGCTTTTTGGCCCAAATGGGAACTCATTTCCTGTGTCACAGAGACCCTTGACTTTACTAAGTGCCCAATCATATTTTAAAACAAACTGCCCCAATATTTGTCATCTTTTGAAACTGGTTTAATGGTAATTTCCTGTTGTAGGAATATATTTTGAATTATTAACTCCTAAAGAATATTTGTACTCAAACCACTTATATTATTTCTATTTTTATAACTTAATA
This sequence comes from Rastrelliger brachysoma, assembly GCA_024605115.1. Taxonomy (NCBI): domain Eukaryota; kingdom Metazoa; phylum Chordata; class Actinopteri; order Scombriformes; family Scombridae; genus Rastrelliger; species Rastrelliger brachysoma. Next base: position 23,350 of record JANJYP010025890.1, on the reverse strand, counting down.
AATGACAAAGAATATTGTTATACTGTAGATTGATTAGTGATTTAAGCTAATTGCATGCATAATTAATCCTATTTTTCTCTTCTTGTACATGCCGTTTATCAACACCGTGTTGGCTGAGTAAAGCATGAACTGGTTGTTGTTCTATCTGTCAACAGATTGTACGATGTTGGGGGCCAGCGCAGTGAGAGGAGGAAGTGGCTCAATTGTTTCGACTGTATTCAGGCTGTGTTGTTTGTCGTGGCCCTCAGCAGCTACGATATGTCACTAATGGAAGACCCATCAGTGGTATGTTGTCAAAGACTGATTGTAGTCACACACAGTTAATCAAATGTGATGCCATTTTTCCTGACATGGCAAAGTAGTCGTTTTGTCTGAATTTAGTGCAAACTTCATATATATGAGCAGAAGTATTACAGTATATTCTCCTTTCATGTTTTACCTCAATAGAATCGGCTTCAGGAAAGTCTTCAACTTTTTGCATCTGTCTGCACCAACACGGTCTTCAAGAACACTTCACTGGTAAGCTTTTTTATCAGATGCCTCTTTTAAATGACCAGTGTAAATCTGCTTAAGATCGAGTATCAATTTATAGTATTGTTTTTGTGTGGCATCTTCCTGCCATGTCTATTTAAAGCTCATCTTAATCTGTGTGTGTGTGGTGGGGGACTAAAAAGCCTTTTCAGTAATCATTCATGCCAGGCCTATTGGGCACAGTCTTTGCTATGATTGTCTGACATACATAATTGGTATACAAATTGCATCCAGTTGAGATGTGGAGCAAGGGATTTCTGTTTGTGTGTGTCAACTGGAAGCATCAATTCCTAGTGTGACGAGGTTTTGCTTAATTTCTTTCACAATGAAATTTGTTGGATTTTATTATATGAGCAGGAATAACTCACTTGTTGGTCACTGAGTACTCATCTGTACTCGATTAACTTGAGACACTGATTAACTCAATTTAGCAACAGGTTAATCTTCTGTTTTCATCAATATCTATAAAGATGGAAAAGCAATAGCACTAGGTGACCAACTGCACAAAAAATGTATTTAGCATGTATTTTATTTATTTTCAGTGTGTTTTACACCTCTGGTAAATGTATTGAGCCTTTGGGTGTCACTATCATTATACCAGGGTGGGACTCCTCACTCAACGCTGTTTACATAGTACTGTGCCAGTTTCATTATTGAATCCGTTCCACTTGTTTGAGATAAAACTGAAATCAATTAAATGCCAGGCCATGTTTTCACTGATACTGGCAGCTTTTCACATCATATCTCTTTCACACACACAGTGTTGCTGACGCTGATACATACTTAAGGTGGGTCAAGTACTGTCACTGTTTTTCAACCTTTATTATACATCTCTGACAGTCTCTACACCGATTGCTGTTAGCGAGCTTTTAAGAAGAGCTAATGCTATGTTAGCAAATATTGAAGATAAGGAGGTAATTAGTTTTCATTTGATTACTGTGGAAAGACTGGTCTGTTCTTGGCTGACATTCTCTTGGTTTGATGCCCCCCAAGACATCATCTCTTATGGACAGGAGTTGATTGGCTAGTTCATTTATAAACTAGATCATAAAACTGATATTTTTTGAAGTGAGCGTTCTTTGGCCTACTGCTGAGGGCTTTGGGTAAATGCAGTTTCTTAGAATGTTCCTTTACAGTCAGTTGTATTTACATTATGTATTTATATTCAGTTTAACTTCTGATTATAAACATTAAAAAATAGATACTGCTCACTAAATCACTATAATCACACAATAAATAATAATCATACTCCACCCACCACCTCTCCTGACATCTGAGATCCTTTGCTGTGACAATGAAAATAAGACTGGAAAACATTTCAGTGTGCCCTCTGACCAATAAAATCAATCAATATGATACTGTTCCTGGGTGAACCATCTTATGCTATGCTCACTTTCAAACTGTAAATTAATAACGGACCCTTAAATTCAATGTGATTTATTTATAAAGGCATAGACCACTCAAAAAATGAATTTAAAAAATGGAATTTACAAATGACGGTACTATCTGTATATTACTCTAANTCAATGTGATTTATTTATAAAGGCATAGACCACTCAAAAAATTAATTTAAAAAATGGAATTTACAAATGACGGTACTATCTGTATATTACTCTTATTATTAGATGAATGCATGTCACAGCTGTAACACAAGGATTCATCAATTTCTATACTTTTAGCTTTTCATCATATTCTAATGTTATCTGGAGCCAACCACTGGATGTGATTATAAAATGTACCCATCATTTTTCTCACAGTATAGTCAGATCAAAGTGTTAAAACATCTGTTATAGGCACCAGAATACAAGAAATGACAACTTCTCTGTTAAAATTTTTTAACCGACTGAGCCATGGTGATATACATATATAATCAAATATTTGGGCTCTAGAGAGGTGCAAGTCTAGCTGATGGCTCTGTGCAGAACATACTCACTGTATATGACGTGAGATGGGAAAGATGTTAAATGTCTTTTCAGGCAACGCTGGAATGTTCTCAGATCTAACTCTGAACCAGGATCACTGCCATTAAAGATTTTATATAGACGTAGTTGGATGTTTTTGTTTTTTGTTTTTTTTAAACACCATATTTGTAGGGTGAATTCGTTTTGCTTCAGGTGGATGAAGCACTTATTGTAGTACAGAGTTTTGTGCTTTTTCTATTTTTTTTTCTTTTTCAACCCTAGAAGGTCATTTTAATAATATCTTTAATTTTTTTCTATTCTTGTGCCACCCTCCTGCCCCTCCATAGATTCTGTTCATGAACAAAACTGACCTCTTCCGGGAAAAGATTATTCACTCCGGAAGACATCTGAGATTTTATCTTTCTTCTTATCAAGGTAAGCTTGTACATTCCATTTTACTATTGTTTGTATTATGTCAGATTATTTGAGTGAAGCAAAAGTTGTTTTATTTTGAGATTTCCAAATATACAATAAAGCAAGGATCATACATTTTAAACTATTAATTTATAGTGATAAATGCATGAAATATCAATATGATAGTTTGACACTGTCCCATGACCCTTTATACAGAACATATCAAGTGCCCATTGTTACAAACTGACTCCAAAAATAAGAAACTCTTACATAAAATCTATGCTGCTGACGTAAGAGTTGACACTTAACTTGAACTTTTTATACTTGGATTTCTTCAATTCTACAAGGAATTGTTTATATATGCATCTTTCTTGTTTTGTTGAATCAGTCTCTGCATCCTGTCAGTCCCTGGTGTAATCAGAATTCCTCCTCAGTCCTCTGTCATTCACTCTGAAATATTGTCATACATATTTCAAGCTTTCTCGGAAACTGAGAAGCGGTTCATAATATCATTACATCATGCTTGTGTGTGTGTGTGTGTGTGTGTGTGTGGAATTAGGAAATCATGTTAGTGGATTCATTCTGTAAGCCAGTGCCTTTTTATTAATATTTAACTCATTAACCTGACTGGATGTAGTTTGAACTGTTGTAGGCTACAACAAGCATCTGCCAATGCCTTTGAATGTATGTTCTTTCTGTTGCTGATATCCAGGTTCAGATGGTGATGTGGATGCTGCGGCCCACTTTATCACAACCATGTTTTCATCATGCAACAACAGGCCAGACTACCCCATGTTCCACCACTTTACTACTGCCACAGACACCACCAATGTGCAGGTGGTCTTCCAGATGGTCATTGATCAAATTATCAAGGAGAATCTAGCATCTGTCCAGCTGCTGTAAAGGTTCTCTGATAATTCGGAGCATTAACGTTTTAATTTTATCACAGCTTTCTTCATTTCAAAGTAACTTATTTAAGTGGCTAATGGGGTAAAGACAATGTTACTGGTGATGCACTCGTACAATTTTATTTTAAAACATTTTAAATAAAATATTTATGGATTTGCATGCCTGGTGTTTTTTTAAGATGGTGAATTGATTACTATAGGTTTTCTTCCTATACTATGCTTTTCTCTTCATTAACACAGCATGCAATTATAATTTATACTGTAACCTGGGTAAAAATTATTTTTGGTCAATTTTTCTCCTATTTAAGTTATGTACCAATAATTGCACTTATTACAATGTTTGTCAGGAAAAAAAAAAAAAAACTTCAGTGGAAGATTGGTCCTCACCCTTTTCACCAGACCTCTGTTCCCAACATTACTTGTTTTTGTGTTCAACCACTGAGTCGTTTATTATATCAGCTATGTACATAAATAGTAGACAAGTATTTTGTGTTTCACACAGTTGCGTTTTGTTGAAGTACGTCCATGATCTTTAAATATAGAACAGATTGTTTAATCAGTGATGGCGACAACAGGTGTGCATCATTAGCTGCACTAAGTGAGTCACAATTTTCTGTCAAGGTGATGTTGAAAGGATTAAATTCTTTAGTAAATGTCATTTTATATAATATAATGCACCCATGGTCTGGCATGATTGTAATCATTGTCAACGGTAACAGTGAAATTCTACATCTCTACATTTTCTGTATGCTTCTGCAGCTTTGCATCAGCCTAACCCACCCTGTAGATGGTACATTCCAGTTAGGTGAGGCTGAGAAGGTAAAAGGACAGTCACTGGTTAAGTGAATGGAGTAGGGAGGAGAGTAAATTGCAGTTTTGTGTTAGTCTGCAGATTTTATTTATTTGCTTCAGCTCAAAANTGTATGCTTCTGCAGCTTTGCATCAGCCTAACCCACCCTGTATGGTACATTCCAGTTAGGTGAGGCTGAGAAGGTAAAAGGACAGTCACTGGTTAAGTGAATGGAGTAGGGAGGAGAGTAAATTGCAGTTTTGTGTTGGTCTGCAGATTTTATTTATTTGCTTCAGCTCAAATTTTTTTTTATATATTTTCCCAGGATTTTGTTTATTTATATTTTGTTAAAATAAGTGTTGGATTATAGAGAAGCTCATAGAACAGGTGCAGATGATTTGTCCAAACTAGTTTTTACTCTAGCAATCACTGTCTTGGAGAACTAATAGCCACCATTAAAAGTGATAAATGCCATGTTCTGCATAGGGTGGTGGTAGTACAGATGGAAAACAAAATACTGCAAGTGATATATCTCCAATGTAGAAGAAAAATGAGTGTGTTTTTATATCCAGTAATCTTAACAAGGCACTGCAATATGATTCATTTATTAATGAAAACTCATATGTACATTAATACATTACTTGTACTGCACAAAAGACTTATTTTTTTCTCCATAAAATCAACAAATCTGGTGAAATGTTCAATGAAAAGTAGCATAACTTCAGTCTAGTGCAACACCTGTGTTCAGTTTTAAGATAAATGTACAGTTTTTAAATGCCAAGCCTCCAAGAAGAAGTTGCATCATCTGGTGCAGGTGTCGGCTTTGCTGCTCATTCTCCTGCACAGTCTGAGGGGTCCACGGAAAGGAAGATGTCTGCTTTGCACTTAAATGAACCCTTGATTTCTTGGAAGAGTTCACAGCTCTGCAGGTCTGGTGTTACATCTTTGATACAAATGTGCTGTTTGGAAAGAAACAAACATTACATTAGAGGATGCTTAAAAAGAAAAAAAAATCTATCTCCTGTATTTTCACTGTATCAGTGTTTGGATGTATCTAAATACATTTCATTTTAGATACTTTGTTTCCATTTCATGTTACTCAAAGGGACATATGCTTCTACTCATAACTAGTTATATTTATTTTACAAACACTGTCAATATTATACTTTGATGCATCTGTAATAGTATTCCAATAATATATATCTGACCGCTTTTCCATTTTAATATTTAAACTGAATTCAGGAATTTACTTGACACTGTATACATGTAACATGTCTACATATATTATTGCTGTTGCATATCCAGCTTTCCTTACAATGCCATCTATTATAAAACAACTCTTACAACTTTCTTGCGTAATTGCCCACAAGTTCAGGAATAACAGCAGCAAACATAAAATATGTTTAGATTGTTTTCTTTATAAATTGAAGATAGATAGGAGCTAATTGTTAAATTGCACTGTACTGTTTGGCACATTGCACTGTGCCAAATTAGGTAAACTAACCATGGTATCACCGATTCTTAAGCTGGAGCTCATAATTAAGTTTAAATAAAGTCTACAATGCAAAAAACATTTTTAAATGTACAAGAAGTGATTTTCCTCGTATTTCCAGTAATATGCATTACACTCAGGATAGTTATACTGAAGCTAAAGTAAAATGAGATTGACTATTTTCTCTTGGGCGCTTGCTCCTGCTGGGCAAACAGACGCCTTGCGTAATGCGTAATGGCGAGCCAATCTAACCCTAAAATGCGCTGATAAAATGGATGACCACTGACCATTGTCTTCAGAGGGAAATTCTGCGGAGTTATCTCGGACAACACGCTGTTGGACAGGTCCGACTCGGCTCTCCTGACGTACGGTGACCTCCGAATACTGGACAGCAAGCCAGACGCCCTGCCTACGGAGTAATAGCTGGGACCAGACACCTGCTTGTACCATGCCTCCGCGGGACTGAAAGCGACCAGCACGGATATCACCACGATGGGTAACATGAGTTTAGGAGGTATCTCCATGTCAGATACTGGGGTTTTGGTCCCGCGCAGCTGTAACTTAGGCGACTTGTCCTCCTCGTTGTCAATGCTCACTACCTGTGCACACGTAGCCAGAGTCTACTTATAGAGAGCCCGTGATCATCCCCGCTGTTTCGTCAACAAAACCGCCCTGGAGTGGGTGATTCACACACACCTCAGAGAAATCATTTGAAAATTTTGTTTGAAATATAGTATTGTAACGTTTGAGCCAAAACGCTGAACTCACTGACATCAAATTATGTCATAAAATCTTTCCACCTATCACAGTTGTGATACATAATTAGTAAAACACTAGTCTTAATGCATTATCCTAGATATAATTAATATCATTATAAAGTTATAAAGTTAACATGGCTATTGAATCATTTTTTGAAATTCTAGAATGAATAATGTTACACTGAATGTAGTATGTGACAGTACAAAAACATGTTCCAACACCCACATATGGAAAAAAATGAACATGTGATGGAATCTCAGTACCATTCATTTAAATTCATTAAAATTATTTGACACAATGACCGTAAAACAAACGACACTTCTCCACTCGAAATAAAACAAAAGTGAATTAAAACTGAACAAAAGTAACACTTTCTGGTCAAAGAAGCCAGGGTGGTAACTATACAAGTATTTTAACCACAACAAAGCATGGTTTGATGCATATGCACAATGACACATATAGGTTTCCTCCTGGCTTTTTACATTTCACTGGTGCACTGTGACTTGACTTTAGAGGCTGATTGCCTTGTAAGAATGACAGATTTTTTCCTATACAGGAAGTTGCGTTTACAGTAAATCAGAATGCAGATAGTCCTCTGCAGATAGTCTTCTTCAAATCCTTCCTCTCTGTAAAGTAGAAAAGAACCGATGTGCCTTACAGAACCCTTTCTTTGTCTACATTGACTTTATTTTAATTACAATCATGATTTGACTGAAAAAATGCTAATTAAATGCAAAAACCTGACATCGACACTGATGCTACTGTTTCTACATGGTAAGTACAACACTTTACTCATTGAAGGTCATATTAAAAGGACAGTCTTCTAAGTAATGCATGAATTCTCTCTTTCAGATGTTCTCTGCAACATATTGAAAGTGGAATATCAACAGCAACGCATTTGTGCAGTGAAAGGCTCGTCTGCTGTTATGCGATGTTCATTTTACACTGAGATTATAGTGAAGACAATCCAGTGGGGTCTTCAAACGAATAATAATTTTAAGGGTCATTTGTATTTTAACAGCAAGTACATTAATAGTTCCTTGAGATTTCAGTATATTGGTGACAAACGTCGTGATTGCTCGTTAAAAATACACCAAGTAAACCATAATGACCAAGGATTATATGCCATCAGATTTATCACTGGCAATAAACAAAGCACATGGCCTGTTCACATTGGCCCAATGTTAAAGGTTGTTGGTAAGTTTTTGTTCCCACTTTATTATAAACATCAACTAATTCACAATCTGAAAAGTCTCAAACTGAACTTTGCATTTCCAGATTTAAACATTGTGATGACAAAACCTCATGGAAATGAAAAAGTGAAAGAAGGTGAGTCTGTGAAGCTGACCTGCATAAACAGCTGTGATGGCATGAATGTTACATCGGATTTCACCTGGTTAAAGAACGGAGAACCAATAAAAGACGGACCTGTACTTAACTTGAGAAACATTTCCTCTGCAAGCTCTGGAAACTACACTTGCCTGCTAAAGAGACACATGGGAGCAACTTCAGGAGCAACAAATATTGATGTTGAATGTGAGTACCAGACTCTAGATCAATACTTCAAATTAAATAATTAGTAAAGTGTAAAGTCTGAATGAACTAAACTTTCATATGAGTAAAGCATTAAAGTGTTTGAATGCCAAATTTTATTCTTGACAACCAAAATCTTAACTTGTTTCAGATGGCCCAAAAAACACATCAGTGTGTGTCAGACGATCACTGGAAATAGGAGCTGACAGCAACATCACCCTGATCTGCAGCAGTCATGCAAAACCCCCAGTGGAGAATTATACATGGTTTAAAATACATGACAATGATGCTGTTGTTATGGCTGTTGGTCATGACCCTGTGTTCTTTCCCAGTAATGATGGCCAGTACTTATGCAGTGTCAGCAACACACATGGAAGTCAAAACTCCTCTGTTGTGATGTTAAAGATGAAAGGTAAGCAGGACAGTGCCAGCAGCCAAAGACTCCAACAGCTAAGCTTATGTGCATTTACATTGACATCAAAGTGTGACACTGATGCTCTCATAAAGCTAACTCACTGGTTTTGTTTCACAGCATATTGGGCAACACCTACCAGAGACATACTTATTATTGCTGTTGCTGTGATTCTTGTTGCGACCGCTCTTATTGTTATTACAAGGTAAGCTGCATTTACATGAATTTGAATCAGTCTTGTACAGTATGTTGATTTTACATGTGTTGTCTGTTTCTGTTTCAGGCTCAATAATAAGAAGATAGGGACACCAGCTACTGACAGCGAGGAGGATGTGCGGGTGGCACCATTGGTAATAACTAAGGCTTACTTTTATTTTATTCTGGTTTGGAAGTATTTTGGAAAATTGCAGTTGCTGAAATGACAGTTGGGCTGTTATTGTTTCTAAGTGGGTTAAGTAGGTGAGAAGCGAGGTGAAAGCCACATCCTTCTGTAATTCTCTGTGAGCTGATACATAATGTGACTTGCTTCAGACAAGTAGTTTTCGTTGCGTAGGTGTATACAGTTATGCAGTAGCTCAAAATATGAGGGTAAAATTAATATAAGAGTGAAACATCGTTCTACACTCATTCATCTTGTGGTATCTGTTTATTTATCCAGAACACAGAGAGTGTCAACTATGTCATTTGTGATGATCACCAACAGGAGGCAAGTCGGTGTGAAGGCAGAACAACGGAGGTCATCTATGCTACTGTTCTCTTCAAACCCAACAGAGAGTCACATATGTGAGATTTCCAGTTGTTTCAACCATTTTTGAAACATTAATTATTGTTACAGTGGAATTACATGTACAAACTGTCTGTTTCACCTGCAGGCAGCAGACGACTGATTCCCATAATGTTGCTGATGGTGTGATTTACAGCACAGTATGCAGGTAAAGCTCAACCAACAACCGTATGTCATGAATAGAAGATTTTGCTCACTAGCTTAAGTGCTTTTTTTTTTTTAAATCTTTTTCAGGAGCCAACAGTTGAACTCTTCATATTTTACATCCCGAAGTTAACAAAAAATATTTGTTTCTTGTTATTTCCTTCTCTGTCACAACTGCTGTACAAATAAAAGAAGGGTAGAATAGAAAATTGTAAATTACGTGAAATAAGGTGGTCCTCTTAGCTGCCACTCTTTATATTGTGTTACATTATTTAGATCTATAAAGGTGAGGCACATCACAATGTAAAGTAATGGGAGATTTTAATTAAACTTGCTGCTAAGGGAATACATCTTTTGATATGCATCATGCTTTTGATATGTTGTAAAGATTTTGTTGGCAGCTTGTGGTGTTAATAAAAATCTTCAGTGCAATGTTTCTCCGTTTCATTGTCTCCTCATGCTTGATTCATTACAAAGGAATAATTGTAAGTCTCAGGCGTCACTGACACACCCACATCTCATCTCTTCTTCCTGCAGTTTTACAGTAAGATGGAGTATGACAACAACCAATGTCATTGTCCAAAAAAATCAAACAATATGTATCTTTTTAATATCTCTGGGCTAAATGTGGATATATGCTCATGCACTAAGTGGTTGTAAGTTGCTTTGGGGTGCTCAGTGTCTTTACAAATCATAAATATGTTTGTTCTATGTGTTTGGTATTATAAAAGTTAATTTGCTTTTTGTAGTCCTGAGGTTCTGTATTTCTCAGGAGTGTGTCTTACCAAAATTATACTCATTCGTAAACTTGTTCTACTGACATGCAGACACCGACAGCATGTGAGGATCAAAATAAATGAAAGCAATAGAAAATCATTGCACAATAAACCAGTCAAACAGATTTGCTTTTAGCTGTTATAAAAGTTGAGTAGTCTTTCTTTTTATTGATGCAACAGTGTGTCATCACACTGAAACTCTGAAGCGTTTCTTTTGTGTGGTTATTCCCCAGGGCTTCAGTGATGACATATAGAGAATAATACACCTGCACACCGAATATGCAGACATCTATCTTTATAAGAGAAATTTCTTTTTGGAAACTCTTTGATATCACTAGTGTGCAAAAATGTAGAAAAATAAAAATACACCATGTGGAGTATATTGATATAGGAAAAAACTGGTCCTAACAAGGGCTCATGGGAAGTGGTTCAACATTAAATTTCATTGCCTTTCACATGGTTTATGAATGGAAAGCCCATGAAAAAAAGGACTTGTACTTAACTTCAGCAACATGTCCTTCACAGGCTGTGGAAGCTACACATGCAGACACACAGAGAAACAATTTCAGGACACATAAGTAGTGACGTTGAATGTGAGTAGTGGACTCAAAGTCAATACTTTGACACTAGATGATAATGGTTTGTGGTTTTGGCGCTGTGTAAAACTAACTGTGTAGTATGTGGTTCCTTTACGCAGATGTGGCCATTTGAAATGATTAAATCTATCTTTTTAAAATATGTGCCTGCTTTTTATTTTAACTTGATTCATACATGCAGTTTTTTCAATGTTTTATCTATTCTTTTTTTTTACATATATATTTACGCAATTTGACTGCATCACTCCATTTCTGTCCAAGTTACCATGGTTATGACAAAATGAAACTGAGAAGTGAGAGTAGGGTCTCCAATCTTGGGTGTTTCAGTAGACAACTTTTTTTTTTTTTTTTGTCCCATATTGAGCTTTCCAAACTTTGAAATCATTTGGTGTAGTCCTCTGGTTGAAATATTAAAAAAAAAAGAAGTCATAGTTCCTGCACTCAGTCACCAAAACTTGTTCAAATGAAAGGATATTCTGCCCTCTCCTGAAAATGTAAGAGCATAGCATCCTGAGGGGTGTTTATGAATGCAACACACAGCCTTCTTTCACCACATCCATGCACACAGCTCTCTTCAGTGAATGTCATGTGTGAGAGCTGTAGAGGGGCATTTATTGTATAACAGGATAAAAGGTCATTCTACAGGCATCAGATGACTCTCAGTAGTAACAATAAACAACTGCAGGTTGAACGTCTACCCCTTACAGAGATTTTACAGAACAACAGACAGCCAACGCAGCACACAGTGTTGTCATGCAACAATTGCAATCATGGTTATGAATCAGACCTTTTTCTTATTTTCTTATAGATTTTGCAGGCTTGACTTGTTTTTTAAACTTAGTTTTATTCAGTTAGACTTCTTTTTTCTTATTCACACACCCAAACATGTTATGTGGGTTTTTTCCACCACAGTAACTGTTCTGTTTGCTGCTCTGCTACTCACATAGATGTGTCCTTGTTCAAGGTAAAACTGAAAACAACATACATCTTTCTCTGTGGGCCTGTACTACTTTGTAACTGCAATGATTAATGTTATGAAAATGTTGTTAAAGCTGTATTATATTAGACCTTCAATTTTAATATTGTGAACAAAGCAATATTGGAATTGCATCCTAATGTTTCATGATGTTTCTCTGGAAGAAACAATCTCTTAGCCTAGACCATAATAAATAACATTTACTTAACAACCAGGGTCAAATCTCCTTGACTGTGCCATAGCCATAATACAGTTTTTGTGTTCAAAGTTGCAAACACATAATCAAAATACAAATGTGACCAGTTAGTGGAACCCCCCCAGTCCAGAAAAATACAGAGTCAGTTAAGTTTCCTCTTGACGTTGTTTATTTGATGACGCACATTTCTGATAAAATGAAACTTTGAAAGATATGCGGAAATGCAGTACAGTCATAGGCTGTAACTCCACCGGCACATCGCAGGCGCTGCAGAGATGACATGCAGGCTTTTCTTTCTACAGGATAGAAGAAAAAGTAGTGACGCTGTGAGCTCAGGTAAGACTGCTAAAATGTTGAAAAGCAGATACCACCGGTTAACGCTTTGACAAACTAGGTAATGAATTCAATCCTATTAAACGGAGTGGCTATCAAACCAGGCTGTCACAGGACACTCCTGAGTAAGTTTGCTCATATTGGGTTTGGATGCAATGCTATTCAGGGTCATAGCTCTTGAACATTATTATTGTCGCTGTTTGTTTTTCGCTAGAAAGTAGAGTAAACAAGCAGAGCTCATGCTCGCGCAGCTCAACCGACTGGCTAAGACGAATTAGATAGCTAAGCTAACTCGCTGTTAAAATTTGGTTAATATGCTGTTATAACGTTACTCGAATTGATTTTAAGTAGCTACTATGTTCACCTTTGGTTAGCATTGTCAAATTTACTGTTGTGAAATGAGATTGAAGGTTAGAATCAAAACAGGAAGTGTTTTACAGACGATTTTGCTATCTGGATTTGTGATTGGATGAGCCCCGAAACCAAAGATGTTTTATTTATAAAGAGGAATCACTCTAGTTAGAAAATCTGTCACAACCTCTAGGTTGTATGAACATGCTGTCCTGATTTTGTTGTGGTATTTCTACTGTAGACATTTGCGGATATAATTTTTTGGCTTTTCATTAAAAAAAAATACTTGCAATAAGTAGTGTTTCACAATTTGAGTGACAGTTGAGACTTGAGAGCATATAAAGTATCTACATCAAATCCATTTCCAGCACCTGTAAATACAATAGAATTGAATGTGCTTGTCAACGTTTTTTTCGTTGACCCTAATGGTGAAAATGTGTTTCCTGTACATGCTTGGAAATCCTAAGAAATTTAGTATTGGCTAGATCTCAGTTTCTACAGGTTTAAACAATCAAGTTTGAATTCCTCAGAAGTCTAAAATGTATGGTTTTGGCACAGACAGAGTAGTGCAGCAGTGCATCTTAACAAACTCAGTGATAGACTACTGATATTATTGAATCTCTCTTTAATGATATTCATCAGTAATTCTCACCAAAAATATAATGGTGCTGGTACACTCTTCATTATATTAATCTTCATTAATTACTTATGTTATGGAGTGTTGCAGCTTTTGCAGGGAGTACAGAACAGGGAGTGTCTCTACTGTAAACAGGCAGTACCTCCCCTATCTACTGCCCTTTGTACTCAGAGAGGGGTACTATTTTATGGACAAATGGATTTTGGTTTCCCTACATGAGTAACTGAAAAAAACTAACTAGTTTTGNGTGTGTGTGTGTGTGTGTGTGTGTGTGTGTGTGTGTGTGTGTGTGTTTTTCTATATATATCACCAAGTTTGTTCGAGTTTGCAGTGAGACCTCTTTCTTTTTTTTCCTTCTTTGGCTGAAGTGAAAAAAATGAGCGGGGTAGGTGGATGTGCACGCAGAACCATTGACTCTGGAATAGTTATTTCCCCTCAGTCACTTAAAATGTTAGCATGTCCGATTCTCAAGAAAGACTAATGAAAGAAACAACTGTGTTCTGTGCTGTTGATTTGCGCAGCTAAACATAGTTGCATGGTAAGGCCTCAGCTTACAAAATTAAAAGTGAAAGAAATTCACTGCTTCATGATACATTTCCAGTCAAACCTGTTTCTCTTTTGTAGATATCACCAAAGCTCGACGATGAAGTGCCCACGTTGTGATCATAATATTTTGGAGGAGACAGCCAAATTTTGCAGTGAGTGTGGTTATAAGCTGTCTGTCCAACCTGCAAACACACAGGGTAAGTACAAAAGACATTTTTGAATTTCTTATATTAATTTACTTAACCCAGTTAATGAGCTCCACACACTGTCTTAAAGAAATGGCCAGTTCATAAAATGGAGAATCTAACATTGTGAATGTAGAGTGTTCAGTTGCTCAAAATCTATATTCTGGAAAATGTCCTGACATAAAGGTTTGCATTACATTACTTTTATAGCACTTATCAAAGCAAAATCTCATAGAAACAACACAATAAGTGGTCATGTAACAATACATCAAGAAATGTTGTTTTCTGATCTCAAAATGGCAGTGTTTGTGCTTTATCTTTCCACTCTTCAGCCAACAGGATGGATTAGGTTAAAACAAACAGCCTATTTATCCGCAGAGTAACATTAACTTTGAGAGCAAGCTCAGTATTATGTATTACAATTGTATTACAATTACAATTATTGAACTGTGTTGTAAAAACTCTTATTACATGATGCAGAATGCCTCTTCAATCAAAACTTCCACCAGCTACATGATGTGATTCGGATTTGACTTCAATGCAAATTAGTCTATGGGAATGCAATACACATGAGCAGAGCAGAGCAAACTGTGCATGGCTGTGTAGTTATCACTCTTCGATGCAGTCTGGTTTGCATAACACCTACCTTTTAATTCAGGTACAGGAAATCAACCGCAGTCCTTGGTGTCAGACAGTGAAGGCACAAATGATAAATCTGTGGAAAATGCCCCACCTGTGGATAGCCAAGATTCTAACAGATCCCCTAAAAGACCAAATGAGGAGACCATCAACCCAAAGAAAAAGGTGAGTAACTTCAAATTAGTTACTTTTTGTCTCTGGTGATATCATGATTGTTGATCTCTTAGCGCTATAGCACATATTTATTTCATTTAAGGTGGAATAAAACATCTAGTTTTGGTTTTATGTCTAATTTGTCATTGCTGTATTCTAATATTTTCCTTGTAGAAACAGTTGTAATCCTCTATTGGTTTTTGCAAAAATCAGCAACTGCTAACTCATGTTAAAGAATGCCATGATCCGCCTTTTATTATTAATTATAAATAGACACTTATATTAAGGTTTTTCAACCTTCAAATAGTTTGCCTTAGTAAACATGTATATTACATATATATTTTTTATAGATATATTAATTTGCATATTTTTTATTTTAATAGCAAAATAATGTTATTAAAATTATGCTATTCTCTCTGGTCTTATTAGAAAAAAAAGAGAAAGAAAAACAAAAAGGAGAAAGATGGCCACTTGACATCAGACCAAGATCAAAGCCTCTCTGACCTGTCCCACATGTCTCTCGGAGAGAACCAGGGGAAGAGGATCCAGGGTGAAAGAGTTTCCTCTGACAGTGAAAGTTCTGCAATGGATGAAACACCAGATTCATTCCAAGATGGGGTCTCCTCACTTGAAAGCCAGTCTAGTTCCTCAGCAGCAGCTGACATAGCTGCTGCACCATCTGAAGATAAACACGTTGTACAGAGTGATAAGACAATCAAGCAGTCTGACGTAGCCCCAGATAATCATTTAGAGGGAGAAAGCCCTGTACAGAAATCAACTCAGGCCCAGACAGTCAAGGCAGCACCAACTGACACTTCGACTAACCCCAAATCAGAAGACAACAAAAGCAAGACTCAGCTGGGGTCAGGCAAAGGGACAAGGTCCACTAACCACAAAGAGCCCCAAAAGACAGAACATAAAATCTCAAAAGCCAATAAAGACACAGATACCACTAAACAACCCAGTATTGACCAAAATGCCAATGTGGATCCAAATGTGAAACAGACAGGACAAACCAAACAGAAGGGAAAGAATCAGCAGGAGCAGAAACAGAAACCAACCATGCCAACTGGACAAAAGATGGTTTTTGGTCCTCAGACTCCATCAAAGGTAATGATGGAGCATAGTTAATACATAGTTGAAAATAATTAGCACATTTAGCAACATGTATATGTGCAAAATTTGATTTGAGAGAAGAAAGTTCCCTAATTAGTTTTCATAATTTTTATTTATGTTTACTTTTACAGGTTGAAAGCACAGGCTCTAGTGTGGACCCACAGGGGCCAGTAGAAGACATGGAGACTGATCCCTCTGGGAGCAGAGAGGACGCTAGTGCACGACATACCTCAGATGGTGACAAAGGAAGTAAAGACGGCAGTAAGGATAACACAGCCAGCACCAGACCTGGGCCTCCACCCAAAAGGTGACGTTCTTTCAGATGGTTATGGCTTTTGATCACCATTGCCATTTTATATTCTGTGCATAACATTTAGCATCTCTAAATTGACTAATTTATTGCCTTTCAGGCCAACCAGCAGCAAGAACATTGCTGTTCGTGACAGACTCACGATTTACTTTCATGCAGTTCTGTCAAAGGATTTTAAATTTGATCCAAAAGAAGATCGTATCTTCATCAGGGCTGGGTCTCACATTGGGGAGTGGGAAGAAAATGCTGTTGAGCTTTCTGTAACCAGGTACTTTGTCAAGCTTTTTGAGTGGATTTATGTCTTGGCTCATCAATTTGTAAAACTTACAAAAAAAAACTTTTAAAAAAGATTTTGGAACATACGCATTTCCTCTCACAATTAATGCATTCCAGTGCAATCTGATACAACAGTTCTGCCATAAATTCTACTTTTCCATGCATGCATTTACAGGCATTTTACTTTTTGTATATTTCTAATTTTTGTTGACATTATCAGAACAGTGATAATTGCCTTAGGCTTTTGATATGTGCATGAATAAACTGGGCTGCTCTTAATTTACTCTCTCAAATGTTACTCCTACAGGAATCTTGGAGAACATGGGTTTCTGGTTGAAGGCAATCTGACAACAACCAAAGCTAAGACTGTATCTGTGTCGATACCATACAAATATATTGTCTATAAGTCTAAAAAGGACAAATATGACTATGAGTACATATACAAGCTGGATTCTGCACACCACACTACCAACAGATGCTTGTTTGTGAAGCCCCACCTCATCAATGAAGATGGTAAATGTAGCTTTCACTTGATCCAGCTGTATTTTCCTTCATGCTAATGGATTTGAATGTTATGGTATATTATGATTACATATTACACACATCTTAAATCTTGTATCTTTTTGTAACAGGGGACTGGCATCAATATGATGACATCATCTGTGCAGAGCCATCAAAAAATGTGCTCAAGCGCATTAAAGATACCTTGTGGCCTGAACAAAGGAAGACTCTGATTCAGGGCAGAGAGATTGCAGGGAATATAATGCTGGAGTGCATATTTGACTTTCTCAGGAGCTGGAATGATACCAACTTAAAGAGCTTCCTGATCCAGTTGAATCAGTTCTTTCAGAATTATGGGAACCCCTTTGTTTATGAGGAGATTCAAAGAAAATGGCACTCCTTAGACTATGGAGAAGATGATGTAAGTTTGCAACCATTGTGAACAAAGTTTAGATGCACCCAGGTATGATCAACTCAGCTTTTCTGTGTTTCTTGTTTGATTTCTTAGGTACGGAAGATGCTCAAGCAATTCATGTTGACAAACGTTATTCCTCAGTTGCTGAAGGATGGAGATGGAAAGAGTCTCTACATAGAGGATCCCATGAGAGCGGCTGTGGTCATGCTTTATGTGTGTAAACAGCACACCATCAAACTCGATAATGGCGAGCTCCATCGACTTTGCACTTTGCTTTGTTTACCCAAATTAAAAAAGGATGACTTCCTTGAGTACTGGGCAGATTTTTCTAAGGATGTGGCCGTTCTCAAACAGTATGTAACTGAGTAATAATATACTATCTGTATGTATTTATTCTAGTGTTTAATTATCCTTCAGATACTCATAAAATTTTGTTGTAGTCTGCCAGAATACTTGATATCTCTGATGAAGTCTGTGAAAATATTGGGAATGCCTCGGTGGATTCTGGTACTGCCGCTACTCCACCTGCTGAAAGACAACACAAAGCCCTTTGAAGTACCACGATCTGCAAATTTGAAGTACAACTCTTCTTGGGCAGGTTTGCAAAACCTTGACTTGGGTACCTCACCATTCTACACCATGAGCAGTCAAGATAGGAAGTAAGAGCCTCCCTACTTTTGCCAAAGTATTGCTTACACTAACATGTTGCAGTACATATATTTGAAAATGGATTCAAATCTACCTTTTCTGGTTCCTCTCTTGTCATCAGGGCACTGTTGAATCTGACAAAAAGCCACAGTTACTTGATGGAGGTTGATGCACTTGCAGTGCGGTCCTGCTTGTATGTGATGTCAATTGAAGAATTGGTGCAGTGTAGTATCAACTTTAACTGTGAGCTACTAGACATGCTTCATGTTTTCCTAAATAAGGTTCCTCAGGATATTACCTACAGTGTCTTCGAGGTGAGTGGAACCAGAAATTTGAAGGATATATAACACATACTAAGTCATGGAAGTTATTGCCTTCACTTATTTAAAACTTGCCAACAAACAATGGCATAAAGTACATTTAATTAATGTTCTTGTTTTTCTATTTTCTAGACAGTGTCTAATATTCTGTCGCACATCCAAAGCCAGCTCATCGAGAACAAATATAGGTGATTTGCTCTCACTATTTTTTTATATAGCAGTATAAACATGAAGTTTCTTTACAGTTACTATTTAATTATCAATTTTCAGACCATTTCATATTTTACATGGGTCCCGGTTTATTATTTACTGCCTAATCTCTTTTTCATCTTTTTGTTTATCAAAGATATTTTTCAGAACATTACAGAAAAGAGTGCCTGGCAACTGCAGTGAAACTATTAGAGAAGATCTGCAAAGGAGTCAAACCGAACACACTTACCCAGAACTACCCTGATATTCCTGTTGCTTGCATGAATATGGTTGCATCAGTGTCAGACTTTGTTCAATCGAACAACCAACAGGTATGTAAAGTGACTCCTATGAAGCATGCTGTTAATACTTTGGACCAGTTTAAGGTGTTTAATCTCAAATACTAATACTAATGCACATTTAGAAGACTGAAAAAGGGGACACAGAGCAAAAGTATGCAAAAGATGTGGTCCTCTGTCATGCGATGGTCATCATGAGAGACTGGGTCAGTCAGTCTTTCAGAAAGGATTTGCTCACCAGGGGTTTCACCTCCTTGTATCTCAAGGTTGAGGCTACACCAGAGATTGAAGTGAGCAGTGTCATTATATTTCATGATCAAATACAAATTATACAGATGGATATTAACAAATGATCACTCCTACAGACAACTGAGAAATTGTTTTTTTGTTGATTGTAATTTACAGACATGGAGCAACATAATATCCATCCAGTTCAAAGATGAGGATTGCACAAAAGAGTGGAGGCAGATGTTCACTATGGATTTTGAGGGCAAGTACAAACAGGTGTGTTATAAATCCTTTTCAAATTTTGGTTGAATATTTTTTTAAACTGTGAAATATATATTACATTATGTGACTGTGTGGTTTTAGGGATCTGCTTTGGATCAAATTGAATTTTACTGCACAAAAATAGAAGAGCTCAGCGATTCCCATCCACATGTTGCTGCCAGTATTGAGAGATGTGCTCTTGAGGCTGTTACATCTTTATGCCAGGTATGAAGTCACATTACAGAAAACTGACACCTTCATTAAACAGACAAAAAACAGATTAAACCTCCTAAATGTGCAGTTTAGAGTTTTCTTATCTAGAAATTGTGTTATTAACAGATTTTATGCATGTGTTTAAGGTATACACAGTCTTACTTATCACTATTTTACATCATATACAGAACAAGTCTGAAGGCAAACTGTTTGAGAGGATCAACATAACTTGGAAGTTTGGGAATCTCATCTCAGCCATCATCCAGAAATCCTGGCCAAAGGATAATCGAGGGAAGTATCACGAAGATGAAGAAGTTGTACTTCAGCACCTCCTCTCCTGGACTGCTGCCAAAGACATTTTCCAACTGCACGGTATGTCCTCATAACAGTATTGATCACTCAAAGGATATTCAAACCAAGCAGAAAAATTCTATAGTGATCTAGAAAATAAAATAAAAAAACCAGGACGCTTCTCTATCTAGTCATAAGAGCAAGCTGAGCCTCAATTTATGAAGTCTTCACAGAAGTCAAACATTGTAATATTTGCTGATGTAATTTTTGTCATTGCAGGCACAGAGGAAAAGCTGATTGAGAAGCTCCCTCAAGATGCCAGGGACAGAATTGCTATAGCCATCTCATCATTCACAGCCATCAACAACCAAGTTATTCATGGAAACATCAAGATCAGCCTGCTCAAAATCATTTTGGAGCGCAAAGATGCTTACTTAGAACTGCTGAAGATCGGTAACAACTATCATCAGATTTCTCAAAATTTAATGATTAATAACTCCAGAGTATGTCTTTCATACAGCATAATGCCCTACAATGGACTAATATATTTTTTTACATTTTTAAATACATGTTGGGTTTGTCATTAACAGATTGCCTTGCTGAGAACGAACGTTACAAGGAAAATGCCAAAATGAAGAGGTTGCTAGAATGCAGACAAGATGAAGTTAAAGCTGTCTACCATGAGAAGGCACTACTGGACAGCTTCTTAACAATGAGCCACAAACTTGAGAAACATATGACAGGTATGGAGATCATACAGGGGAATGAGCCAGTTTGATTTAATCATGCAGCTACAGCGAATTTTAACATCTTCATATTTGATTTCAATGGCAGTTGATGTTGCCGACTTGGAGGAGAGACATCAGATCAACATTGAAGACATGCCTCTGAACCAGTTTATGGAGGTCCACCCATTTGACAGACTGCCCCCTCCGATGGCAGGTGTTGTCACCTACTTCAATCTGGAGGAAGAAATCAGAGAAATGGCAGAGAACCTGTACACATTCAGAGACAGTTACATATTCAAAGTTTGCTGGGAGAAACAGGCTAGAAAACTGGTCGCTGAGAATGTGGAAATTGAAGATCTTGATAATCATGAATTAGAAGACTTTAGAGCAACACCAGAAATGATACATTATGACATTTATGTGCCTTGCTTTGCTGATTACAAAGACATCTACACTTGTCTGAAGAATGGAAATATAACGCTTGAGGCAGTCAACAAACTCTTCAAAGCATACAAGGGTAAATATGAAGAGCTTGCACAGGACCTGAACATCATGTGCAGAATTGATAAGTCAGCTGACAAACAATGGATCCACACCAGGGTTCAGCAGATTGAGCAGTATCATGAGCTCCATTTAGCTGTGGCATCAGCGCAAATTATCATGAAAGTCAAAGAGACGCTTCGTCTTCAAGGGGACTTCATGGTTCTGGAGACGCTCACAGAAGTTGTAAGTAGCCATAATTTTAAACAAAGTATATTGCACCCAAAAGTATTATGCCTAGTACATTACCTCATCAGGTTAAAATCACCCTCTTCACACCACATGCGTAGGAAGATACATTGCTTTTACAACTTTATAATGTAAATTTTAATTTTTGACTTTCCCCTACCTTCAGGACCATGCACACTTTCAACAAGAGCAACTCAATCGGATTGACAATGATTTGATGCATGCAAAGGCGGTTCTGGTGGACATCACTGAGCCCCGCAGACTTTGTTTGGAGGAGCTGGGATTGAGAAGGCTTTTTGTGAGATGGGTAAAGGATGCACTTGAAGGTAAACTAGTTGTTCTTCTCTAGTTGCTCTAAGGAAAACGAATGTATTTAAATGCTCTTTCACTCAAATTGGATTATAAATGTCAATTATTTTCAGACATCAATGAGCTGAAAGTGTTCGTTGACCTGGCCTCCATATCTGCGGGTGAGAATGACATGGATGTTGACCGCGTGGCTTGCTTCCATGATGCTGTTCTGGGCTACTCTTCCATGCTGTATGAGCTCAAACCAGACTCAGGTTTTCATGCCTTCAAAGAGGTGCTGAAGAAACTCTGGAAAGCTTTGGACAATGACAGCAACCTTCCAAAAAAACTGGTAAGGCAACACATACATATGCTAAGCTGCTAAAAAAACTGTGCCATGATTGATCACTGTAGAAGCCAATAACGTAATAGCAGCTGATAATGTAGTAATCAATCATGTCATAAACTTGCCCATTTTTAGTTAATAATGTAATAACTTTTGGCCAGTAACATAATAAGTTACTTTTTACTATATAAAAAAAAATAATACCTACAAATGTAATAACTGGAGTTAATATCTAGTAATTCTATTGAAGTTTCATTCATTAAATATAACTGAAAATGCATACAGTCTCTCTCTCTTTCTATCTATCAGTCTGTCTTTTGCTCTCTATCTGTCTCTCTCACAGAGAGAGTGTGTGCATTTTCACAGTTATAGCCAACAAATGAAACATCAATAAAGTTACATATTAATGTAGTTGATTTAGATAGTTATTGATAGTATATTATTATGTTATCGACTCCAGCTATTTTTTTATTTTTTATATATATTTTTTTTTACCAGTTAAATGTAATAACTTGCCAAAGTGGAAAAAAAAGTTGTTACGCTATTAGTTCAGGACTTATATTATATTATAGGCTACTACTATTACATTTAATAATGAAAGTTATTGGGTTCTACAGTCACAATTCAGCCTTGGATCTGAAGATGATCCCTATTTTTTGACATACAATGAGGGATACTAACTGATATGTTGATGCCACTTTGATGGTGCAGACAATTGGTGATACTTGATGGACATTAAATCTCTCAGTGGCAGATGATTTTTGGGTTCTCTTCCTCTCTACAACATTTCTCTTGGTATGTTGTGCAGTGTTTAACTAGAGAAGACTCCAGACATTGTGGGTTTGTTTTATAGTTATACAAATAAACAAATTTACTTAACTGTTAAATGTAACTGTAAAGTGCTAACATAAATATTGTTGTCATACAGTCAAGGTACTTGGGTTAAACCTAATCCTGTCTTCTTTTCCAGCGGGACAGTGCACGCCATTTGGAATGGCTGAAGACTGTGAAGGACAGTCATGGGTCAGTGGAGCTGTCATCTCTCTCATTAGCATCAGCCATCAACAACATGGGTATCTACATAATCAGTGCACAAAATGTTAAAAAGGTAAATAAAATCAAAGATGACTGCAATA
>JANJYP010025872.1:0-31633 GCA_024605115.1 Rastrelliger brachysoma | reverse complement strand
TGCCACGGATTTTGAGTTAAGATTCCGTGTTTATTTCACGAAATTCTGTGAGACCAGGTTGTGTAAATCTGTCCCCTCTCTCCTTTCTCAGTCAGCCCCACGTCCCTCGGGTGAGAAGATGGCAGATGCATTAAACAATTCACTTAGTAGATAAGCTACAATATGCTTGACTTTTTTTTTCTCTCATACCCTCTCCTCTCTCCCCCATGTCCTTCCACCCTCTCTTCCCTCGTATCTCCCGCTGCTGAAATGGAATTGGATCAAAGAAGGAAAGAGGGGGGTTGGGGTGGAGGGAGGAGTCCTCATTGGGTTTTGTTGAAATATTTATAGGTCAGGGTTGACTGGTTAAATTGAATATCTATGCTGATCTCACTTGCCTGTTTAACTTGCGCCTAGGCAAATATGTTTCCTAGGTGATAACCTTTTATGTACCAGTCTGACTTCATTGAAATGCATAGAGATAAAAATGTGTCACACTTCACAGCCAAGCTAGGCAGCCACTGATGCTCGATTATTCAAATGATAATTGACCCCCACCTGTAGCATGCTTATATTCAGTAGTCAATCACTCTATCCGCTGTTAAGATATGGAGAAAATACGTTCTGTCATTTACATTACAAACCACTGGTGAATGTCAAGTACCCCAGGCGAGCCATTTGTGTGGAGAAGAATGGGAAAAATATATGGCCAATTATGATTTCCAATCTTTTTAATAATTTAAATGCTGTTGATATGTGAATTACTGGCAGCACAGCTCTCAGTACTGAGACCTGTTTATTTCCGAGCAGTATTATTTTCTCCCTAACAAATGACTTGATGTTAATCTTCATATATAATTTTCATTTGTCTGATATAATGGCTTCTAGTGGCTTGCTGTCAAAGGCTGATAAATTGACAAGCAGTATCATAGCACTAGAATCGACAATGCAGAAATGTTTGTTGGCCGAGACAGAGGGGTTTTTTCTACCATAGGGCACTCATGGTAATGAATGAATGCATATTCATGTATGCACAAACACACATACACACATACATGTGAACACATTCAATCATCTGATACTTGCAGTGCGAGATATGATCCCCATTGCAGAGAATATCATACCTGTGCGGGGTATTTCCTCCAAATCTTCAATGACTTGTCATTTCCTTCTCAGCATCGCTCTCTGCTTTACTGTCTGATCTTTGTGGGCATGAGCAGTGTGTCTCAATGTTGTCATTTTCATCTAAGAAAACACACTATATGGCTACAATTTGAATAAATGTCCAAACGGAAGGCGTGAAAGCATGCTCGGCAACTGTGATGTTTGTTTAAAGTCAGCCAAAGCTCTATAATTAGCAGTGTTTAATTATGGAAATGGCTGCCGAGGAGAATTTCAAACACACTTCTTCCCTGGATCATTAGTCACAGGGGCAAAAAAATGAAATGCTTTCAGCAATGAAGGGTTCATATTTCAAGCTTATAGCTGCTAAAAGGGTGTACTCAGAAAATCAATTTTATGAAAGTCCGTTCAGCACTAAAGGGAGTTCCATGCAACTAAGCAATTTTGAAATAATGTCGGTGGGGGCCTGATTCATGGACGGTAACAGGACTTTGCTCTCCTTGCCTGAGACATTATCCTCTAAGCCCAGGTCAAAGGTCAACCTCTGGTTTAAATCAACCTCTGTTTAGCATAACTCGATTCTTAAAGCACTTCTGGCAACCCCACACTGAATAGATAAGTAGTCTTCTGCAGGCAGAAAGCATGTAGTGTACCAGATCAAAGCGCAGGAAAGCTTTCTGGAGACTGAAGCGAGAGGGGAGAAAGTTCAGGTAAACTATAGGATGAAACCTAACCTTGACCTCATGAAGTGCTAGTTACTTTATACCACAACACTGATGTCTTACCCTTAGCCACAACCTCACACACTGACAGTAAACACACCATTTCAGCATTCTCCCATGCACACAGGCGCCCTCAATGCTATAAATCCAGGTCCCATTTCTTCTTTGATAGCCTCCCACATCAAGCTGGGTGTCATTCCCGGCTATGAGGAATATGGACGACACATGTGCAAGGGACTGCCGGGAATGTCAGGTCTCCCAAGTTCTGCTTTACAAACCACACCAGCACCCACTCACTCTGTGGGAGGCCCCCTTATGCTAATAGCTTGTTGTGGGGCTTTGGTGTCTTTTAGTGTGTCCTGTGCTCCCTGGTGGCGGTGGCTATAAGGCAGCAGTGGAGACATTTTGGTGGGTTGTTTAAGCTGGGAGGTCACATATAAAAATGTCTACAGCTGCACTGGGACGGCTGGCCCACGCTCCTCACAAGGGATTCCCATTAGGCAGATTGATTGTTTCCTCTTCTCTCCTCCTTTGATTCATGTCTTCCATCTGAGCGCTAATGAGCCATCGTCCGTATGGCACCACTCAGGGCATCTGTGCATCGGCCCCTGTACTGTACATAGTTAATGGGAAGCACATACTGCACTGTAAATGCACACTCACACACACACACACACACACACACACACACACACACACACACACACACACACACACACATACACACTCATACACTCACATATATATTCAGTTCAGTCACACTAGGGATATGTATCGTCTGTCCATGCAGCTTTTTGGCAATGTTACATGCATTCACCTATCTTGTCCCACACAACAAGGTCTATCCAGTTCAAAAAATATGCATGATTTTAATCACTTAGAGATATAAATCTAGTGAACAGATCCATGGATAACTTAGCATCAAAGCACCTACTGACCTGACAGAACAAAGCAGATCTCAGATGAGTGAAATCTAGATGTGCATTCAGCACAAACACATGTTATTTATTCTGCCACAAAAAAGAGGCGACAGCTTTACAGCCTTCCACCACAACTGTTATTTACAGCTTCAGCCATTCATATATTCTCCCATCATCCACTTTTATGGTACGTGTGGAATGATAATTATGATAACAATAATAACTGCCCATATAATATACCTTTATGGCACTTTGGAGTATGAATGAGCTTTATTCTTTTCTAGATGCTCCATGTTTCTCAAAGGAGAGTTAAAGCAAGCACTGGTTTCCCTCAAATGAAACTCAGCCTGCATCTGATATTGATTCACAGCTTCGTTTTGGAAAGTTTTATTCAGGATAATTTTCTACCTTGGGAATTTTAGGGTGTAAAGGCTCCGTAGCGAATCATTCAGCATGTTTGAAGATGCCGTATAATCATTTTTTAAAGCTAGAGTCCCTCTACTTTCATAGTGCAACTGAAGGTAATGCGGTGGTGGTTTTGCATGTCAACATTAGCTGGAAATATCAAAACATTTTCTATTTGCTAAGAGGAACCGTAAAATACTATTTAGTCTCCATCGTACTGCAGTACGATTGACTTCCAGCTCTATATAGACATACAGTATCTGCCCTGAAAATATGAAATAGAAAGTTTATTCTATTTTTTTCTCATTTTTCATCTAAACGACTGCAGGCAAATTTAGCATTAAAATATTAAAAAAAGGAAATAATAAAATGGGTTTGATTGTATGATTGAAGGAGAAAGATGGAGAGACAGATAGGGAGAGCCTTTGTCATGGACTGGAAGAGAAAGAGAAAAGAGAAAGGGTTGACTGTAGACCAGTGTTTCAGCTCAGATGAACTGCAGATGAACTGAGTGAGTAAAGGCAGAGTCATAAACACATGCGGCTCTGTGTTATTGATTGGGGAGAATAAATGAATGTTTGCTAAACATATTAGATCAGAGAAGACACGGCTTTCACTCTGATCAGGGCGATCTGCAGGGTGGCCCAGGGTCTCGTCTGTTTGTGTTTGTTTGACTGTGCAAGTGCTCGTGAGTGTTGGTATGCACATTTAATGATGTGTGTGTATGNGTGTGTGCGTGCGTGCGTGCGTGCGTGTGTGTGTGTGTGTGTGTGTGTGAGAATCTGTTATAATAGTGTCAGTCTGATGCATCCAAGCTTAGCCCCCGAGCCGTCCACAGTCTCAACTTGCCTGTGTTTACACACACACTATCACCTCGCCTGATTTGTGTCAAAACGCCTCAGGTTTCCTCCACACTGTATATGGAGAAAGCTGTCTCTAGAGGTCACTGCAGTTCCATGGGTGACAGATGCAACTGTGGCCTGCAAAGACATCCTGTTGAACATAGCCACTTAGACAATAGGCATGAACTTGAGGGAAGTGGCAAAAGCTGAAAGAAACCAGAGAATATCACAGTGAGTTTCACACTGTCCAATAGCCACAAACAGACATGCACCTATAAAACAAACTTTGCAACCTTGTCACCAAAAGCTGCCGATCAGAATCCACATGAATCTGTGTTAGGTGCTGATAGAAAGTGATTTCACACTGACAATGAACACTCCATGGCTACAGCTCAACTCTGCTGCTGGACGAGATAGGATGTGAACTGTATCCAAGTCCCCATGTTTCCTGTGTAAATAAAGAAACAGTACAGTATTTATATTTTGACAGTTTTTATTTAACACCTTATTCACTGCCATTAACCACTATTCCATGCACATTGCTCAATAAGTTATTAAATTTTGATTGAAGTGTTCTCTTGGGAAGGCTTGGAATAAAAAAAAACAATGAATAAAAAAAAAAAGAAGCATGCTTATTTCCCAACCACAGGCAGCTCATAAGAATGATCTTGAAAACACAAAAGCAGCCTCATCCATTCCTTAGTTTTGGTTATGCTTCTGAAACTATTATTTTAATCTGGTGCAGGAGTTGAAAAAAGGGGAAAACATGCTGCCAGGCGCCTCTCTCCCACTAATTCTATTACACTGGGTTATTTTTAAAAGTTCCTTTTCTAAACATTTACTGTCAGTAGTACACTGGGAGCTGCTGTTCCATATGCTTTGTTTGTATTGTGGTTGTGGTCGCAGTGGGGCTGAACCCGCCTGCTTCCAGTGAGCTAGTGGCAGCTACGTGGTCCACCATGCCAAGTTTAAAATTAGTAACAAATTTAATATGTACTCTGCTGGCATCCGGTGCCTTTTGCAGAGTGCAAAATACTTCGACAGTTTGTCGTGGGGTCTCTTTGGAAGACCACAACCAGGCCCAATATAGAAACTCCAATTGGAAGACGAGGGGAAAAAAGAAAGGCGAAATCCAGAGCAGATGCGGATAACGTCTACAGTGATCAGGCTAAGAAAGCTGAAGCACTAACACAGGACCACCAACACAAACTCAGCTCTCACAACGCCTCCCCTCTCTTTGGCAAGGGGGAGCATGCATAGCACCGTGCTCGCATGACCTAAACGACAAAACCATGCTCCTGTTAATGGTATAATCGTAGAGGGAAATGATTTATGGCTTTCATTTTTAAGGATCACTCTCCCCATAACTCCTAATATGGAGGAAAATATCTGTTTTCACTAAGGGAGCCCTCACATAATGCCTTATAGGCTGTTAAAGCATGGAAAAGAACATATTGGTGTCATAAATCTAGATTTCAAACTAGACAGCATAAAACATAGTGCAGGATTACAGACAGGGACAATAGTGAAGAAGTTGAACCAAAGCAAAGGATTACAGTACATGTTGGATATGAAGTCTGGGAGTTTGAGGTAATTTCTATTAATAGTGCTTCATCAACAGATCTCTTCTTGGCTTCCTTTGCCATCCATCACTTCCTCAGCTGCCCACACTAATATACAGAGGATTTACAGCATATTTTAAAAGTGGATAGGACTTGTTTTTACTTTTGACTGGGGTAAAGTAATACAAGTTATCCATAAGTTTTAAAGGGATTTGGATTCTCAGGATGTGGATAATTTGTCCTTTAAATGTAATATATCAGTTTTCATTTTGGTCTCTGCTGTGCCATATATAACTTGTTTTAACTTAAATTTATCTAAACGCATACATAAGGCATATCAAATATTCTAAATATGTGGTTATCTAAATAACAGAAATTATAAAGAATATTTCATAATAAATTAATACTTCCTTGTCAAACCACAACACACCTTCCTTACATTTTTTCTCCCCTGTGTCATAAAAGCGAGTCTGAGGGCTGGTAATTCACTTTACTGTAGTTTGGCCTCTGACCAGTAGAGGGAGGTCATTGATTTATTTCTGCCATTTTACAGCAGGGATCAGCATTTGCCTCCTTGGGGTTCTTGATTATGAGTGATTCTAAAGAAATGTGTCAGTTATTATTTTTAGACAACCACATAATGCAAGCACAGTGGGCCCTTTGAAGGCTCATTTATTACGGAGGAGATAAGCATGTTCCAGCAGCCAGATTCCTCAGGAACAGGTCACCAGCCCTGATTAAAAGTGACTTCACGTCAGGCCATAAATATTTGTCAGCCCACCTTTGAAAGGCAGGCGAGCCGTGGCTTCTCTGCTCGTTTGCCACATGAAAGTGCAAATGGAAACACTTAGGGTTGGGAGCTGCATCAGTCATAGCTGGAATAAGATGGCCAATAAAAAGGGCGTAATTATGATGCTCCATCATTTGACACAGCTCGGGGGTTTGGGCTGTTTGCCTGTGTGCTATAGGAGAGAGAGAGAAATCCCACCCGTGAATAATGGGACCTGTACTTTTATGAGCGTAGTGTGTTTAAGGGTGAACTTTGAAAATGTGTGGTCTGTGTGTCTGTTTCACCTCCCTCCTCTGCTCCCTCCTCCCCTTCTCCTCCTCTCCCCTCAGCTGTTTACCTTGCTGCTTTAGAATGTAGAGCGTGTTAGGACTACCCCTCTTTGATGCCTCTTATTGCTCTGCTGTATCAAAGCCACGTCACGACTGGCATGCCACCACAACAACAACTCCTTGTTTTCAGCCGCCCCACTTGATTGCTGTGGGGTGCTTACGGCCCATGCATTGATGTCACTTGATGAGAGCCCATTCAGTATGTTTGTGATAAACAAAACCGTTTTTCACATTTCGTGGCCTCAATACAACATATTTAAACCATGTCATTTGATTTACAGGCCATACAGCTTTGTCCAATGTTGTAAATTACTTTTGTTTTTGATCAGGAGCTTTCTGTAGGTATTCAACATGACATAATTGTTTCAAAGTGCACTTCTGTAATTTTAGGTTTTTGAGGTCACCATTGTGAAAGAAATGATACGTTCTATAATCATGGAGATACTGTTCTTGGAAATGCTTCTACATTCCTTGGTGTGTCTGCTTGATATATGAGGGCCATGAGTAACAGTAAGCAGAACTGATGTAGACATCAGGCAGGTGTGGAGACTCCATTAGAGCTAGCAACCATTTGACTTGCACACCAGTGTCTAATCCTACACAGGAGCTTCACACAGAGAGGCAGGCCCCCAAGCAGAGCCCAGTGGAGAAGAGTGCTGTCGACATCATACTGTTACACAGCCCTGCTGTGAGTTTTCTTCCTGCCCGCATGATGCCAGTGAAACTAATGTACTGGAAATACTCTGTGTTCAGGTGGAGGAAGCTGTTCATTATAGGTGTGACTGCTACGGCTACTCATTGTGCTGCATATCTACGAAGGGGGGGTGGGATACTGTCAGGTGCAGAGTCTCCAAGAGAGACATGCTGCTGGCTTCACAAGCTGGACATCATCTGTCAAATCTGCAGTGGTGTTGGCACAGGCTGAACTCAGGAAATTGGAGACATAAATTGAAGAGAATTGATAGTGCTATTGCTGCTTTGCCGAATACTGTTGCTGAACACAGTTGCTGTCTTCAGTCCAAATGAACTGTTCAGGAGGCTGTCACCTATACAATGCCATTAAATTAAAGCTGGAGTGCAGGACTATTGTCTCCCCCTTCTGGCAGTGAGAGTAATTAGAGAAACACTGCCGACATGTGCTTATGTCATAGTCTCTGCTGTAGCCTACCTTATCCTTATTGTCACGGCTGTGAAACTGGAAAATTTGTTTTAGGCATCACACAACCCTTGTAAAATGACTTATTTCAGAATTTGATCCAGTTTGATGACATTTGGAAAGTCTAGAAGAACTGCACAATTAAACTCATCTATTCTCATGCAGGTTAGCAGATGGCTAACAGAAAGTTAGTTGGCTTCAGTGGAAGTATCTAGTGCACATGCTCATCTAATAGCATATGCACTAGATATGCATTCATCCAGCCAACACAAGATTGTCAAACCCAGCACTACATTAAAAACTCTATCTGGGGGTGGTAGAATTAATCAGCATTGTGTGAATTTGTTTGACAAAGAAGTGAATGTAACAGTCATTCATATGTGTAAGTTCTGCCTCATGATTGTGAATCTTACATATTGAAAATGAAGGAAAAAGTCTTTATTAAAAACAATGTAGAACCCTCTCAACATATAGGCTCTGTTCATTAGTTATGTATGTTTTTATTCTTCCCTTTTACTTTTCGACTCTTTTACTTGTTTTTTACTCCTTTAGTCTGCTGAAATTGTTTTGTATTATATTGTTATTAATGATAAAAGTTCCACATTTTTAAACTTCATTTTCTCCAAATCATCTTGAATCGTGCTAAACTAAATAACTGTCTTTGAATGCAATCTGGGTGCAGTGTAAAGTGACTGAATTTTTGAGTGTGTGTGTTCATCTACACACATATTGAAGATGAAGATTTTATAAGTAAAGAAATCTCCTGCAAACTTTTGAAACAATAAACATGAGAGAATGATGTTTCAATATAGAACTTCATACTAGAGTTACAGATTTGACAGATTTGTTAATTCTTAACAAACATAGTTAAAAAAAAACAGCTATGGAACGTTACATCACAATACTATAACTTTAGACATATCCCTGAAAACATTTGTAGCCAAATATCGTACATGACCATTATCTTTTACTATAAAACAGCCACTAGAGGGCACAGAAAAATCAAAACCAGCTAACAATTCGCTATTAAATTGATACAGCTATGCAAATTTAAACTTAAACCAAATTCAGTGAAATGAATTTAGACAATGAGAGTTATAGGTGAGTTTATATGGCCTTTCACAATCCCAACCTAAAATGTCCACCCATGTTTTTTCAGTATCAGTGCAGTGCTTCATTTAGTCCCAGGAGCTCTGCCTCCTCTTTCATGTGATTCATAGGCATACAAGTTGTGCAGTTTGAATGTATTAACAAGACAACATACATTGCTTGTAGGGACTGCAGAATTTAGAATTTATACAATTTTTGGTCATGTCATGACATGATACATCCTATTTAAAAGTCAACTAGACTGAACAGCAGAAATTAAAGGCCAACAGATGCCTGATATAAGAAAAACAGAAGGAGAGTGTGAGATTAAAAATGAGATGCAAGGGGATTATGGAAGAGCATTAAAATGGCACAGAAGATTATTCTTATGTCGGTGACGCCAACCTAAGGTCAGCAACAAAAAAACTGCCAGTCCGGCAGACAAACATCACATAACAAACAAGATAACAGGAGCAAGAGTGCTCACAGCTTAACACTGCATGGGTACAATGCTGAAATTCAGGCTACAAATAAAAGCTCCTTTCATGCTGGTATTCAGTACGATTTAATTCATTGTGATTCCTTAAGGGTTTGTCTTTTATTGTTTGAGTGGGACTTCTTGACCTGCTTATTGCTGTATGTGTTCAAAGTAAATATGGCAATCCTAACTCATACTATCCCCGGAGTTCCATTCGCACTCCTTCCAGTAGTTACAGATGGTCAAAGGAGGGAGATTGACCTTGCCCTCTGGTTTAGCAGTTGAATTGACACCAGGGGAGAGTGCATTGGGTAAACAACAGAGGCAAGGAAAGCAAAGACTCAAAGCTTTGTTACAGTGTGACTATCACCTTCATAGTATCACTTAAACTAGGAGGCATTCCCATTCACAATTGGAATGGCAGCAACAGTTTGTCAGTGAACAGAGATAGAAGGAGGAAAAGAGACTCCAAATGTTATTACTCAGCAGGCTAGATGATGAGCCTCAACCTGACTGTAAAGGAACTGATGGGAGAGAGGCCTGCATTTTTGCGGACATGAAGTTCAGGTCAAACACAGGGTATAGAAAGAAGCAGGGGTCACAATGCAACATCTACCCAAACCATACAAAGCCAGCTTTTCATCCCCTCTCTGTCCATTCCACTAAGTCCATAATTGTCTTTGACAAAACTCATTAGTGAAGACCTTGTAGCAACATCGGCAATCAGAAATTCCATGGAGGGAGACATGCACAGAAACAATGTTCCACACACATTTCATTGCGCCTTTTGACAAAATGTAATGAAGTGTGTATATTGTCCCCCTCATCTGAACTCTGAGCCATTGGTACAAAGACTTTGTTTTATGAGCCTTAGTTGCCCAGCGTGGGACACATCAAATGGCACCTTCATGCTGGCTCTTTTGTCAGACTAGAGGGCAAATTATTGTTTGAGATGTTGTTGTTGTTGTTGTCATGCCTCTTATTTATACTAAGAGGCCATTGCGATCGTGTCAGAATAATTCAGATTCTTTTACATTGCAGGCACATGCTCATTAAGTGTGGGGCCTAAATCTAAAGTGAACATGTGATGGATGCTTCTGACACTGCTTTGACAGAAGTTAACCCTTTGTTAACCTACAGCATTGTATTACACAACATAGTAGTAGCCATTGTTTAACTAGTCGCAGTCTTTCTTTGCCTGATTAAGTCAAAATTCAATAAAATAATCAATGTGTTAAATAAGACTGTGATGTTTGTTTATTTCATGTTTACCTGTAGCTTACATAAGGGACTGGAATTCTTTTTGTTTATCTTGTCATTATTTTCAAGCATGCAGTGCAGGTTTATTTACATGTCAAGTTCCATTGAGGCATCAAACTGACACTCATCTTAAATGAATCTATTTGCAGCTAGAAGAAAAAAGTGAAACCCCTTTTAACAAATGTATCTGTAAATAAGTGTTCACTGCAGTTATTGCTCCCAGACATTTCAGCTGTCAGAAATTATATTCAAGTGGATGATTTGACAGAGTTGTCCTTGAACCCAAAAGTGCAAAAATTCACACATAGTTTTCTGCAGTCCAAAAAAAAAGGTACAAAAAGCTTTTACTATCATAAAGTAAATATTTTTTCTCTGATGTTCAGAGGAAGTAAAGATTTCTTGCTCAAATTCTTAAAATTTATCTTGTGAACCATTCAAAATTTCTTTGCAATGATTGTAAGCTCGTTTGACACTGCGTTGGCAAATGAATGTGCTTTGAAAATGCCTGAAGGCATATAGAGTACCCTGTACATTTCATGTTAGAGCAAAGTGTCATTTATTTAAGACTATTGAAAGGCATGTGTCAGATGCTAAGAGGCCATCATAGAGTTATATCAGTATATTTCCCTATCATGTATTACAAAACATATGTATTAAAATTAGGTTTTAGCCAGCCTACAATATTGAAAGTAAGGAAATCATTATTATTGAGAAATGGTAAGTGGACTAGATGGGGAAAGCATCATCAGACAGAGCAGCAATGTTTTGGCATGAAGAAATAGTATATGAATTAATTCTCTCTATGTCTGAATTAAAACATGGTGAGCTTTTAAAGTGATCATAACATCACCTTGCTTGAAATTATAATTCTGTTTACATATAAGTGTTTCAAACCCACACTTGACTTAACAGGACAAATGTAATTTGTTCTGGCAGCCTCTTGACTTAAAAAGAGCAGAGGGGTCCAAGCAGCAGACAGATCCAGAAAAGATCAATGATGCATGACATTAGAGGAGTGGGGCTAGAATGTACACTTACGGAGGTGTTCAATAATAACATACATATGTGTGTAAAGACGCCATAAGATTTCATACATGGAGGTGGTCACAGATTAATACTGTCAAATCTATTTAAGAATTCATGTTTACCCCTAGCTTGTTTTTCTTTTGCATATTTGCGCCTCATTCACAGATTATCTAAAATCTGTTTTGGATTATGCAAACATGCTCTCATAGGCACCCGTCATTCTCCCCCTCCCTATTGAAAAATGTAATTTACCAAGAGGAAGGCGTGTATTAGGGAGATTTAGTTGTCCTCATATAGACTACCTAAGGAACTTATTATTCTGTAACGTTGTAGTTTGCCACAGATTCCATGTCTCGCCTCAGATTAGAGATGTCAGACAAACAACGTGTCCCCTCCCCCCTTGTCCACCACAACCAATAACAAAATTATGTTACAGATCTCTCTATAGTCCTTGAACGTGAAGATCTCATTTGATGTTATTCTTTTAAATGTTTCATAACAACATTCCTCTTATATGCCACGTAGCAGTCTGCACGGCACTTATATAGTTTCTGATTCGTGGCATGCACATCACTTTCCATTTCCAGCTGGTTGATATGTCTCTTGATGTGTCTCATTTCTGTGCAGCTGCTTCAGCCCTATGTAAAACCCTGTGTTTAGGACTAATTTACCTATTAGCTGCTTCAGGCATGCCCTGCTATATTAGCCCATCAAGGCCATTATTTATGCTTTCCCACAGGTACATCACCATGGTGATAATCCCATTGCGCACGCATCATTACCTTCAATAGCAAAAGGCTCCTTTTCTTTACGGCCTCCGATTAAATTAAATTTGCTTGTAAATATTTGATACACTCCGACCCTACACTTTAATGTAAAGAGCAACTCATCAGGCGTCATGACTGATTACAGCTGAGAGAGGAACAGAGAGCTACCCGTTAACAGCGTGTCATTAACAGGCAATCTAGTTATAGTAGAAACTTCATACTAAGAGCTGTCATTCCTGCCTCACATCAGACATAGGGAAGCCTTTTTCTCCACACATCTAAACATATTGTTCCCACCCATTTTATTCTCAGTTATGCTACAGTGTTAACGTAAGCAAATTAATACATTCGTCTCAATGCCTAATTACATCTTCCACAGGCGACCCTCGGTTGGAAATACATCACTGTCTTGTAAAGAATGTCTCTTTATTGCTAATGACAGGAAAATGTTTGCGTTTAATCTGACTATATACTTGTTTTTGCCTCCAGCCTCAGATCATTTGCAGGGTCTCAGATTAACATAGAAGGAAAAGGACGAATTGGGGAAAATCAAAATAGGCCTAAGTTATTATTCCTGACCTTCTTCCTCCTCATCATGTAGATTTTCCTGGATTTACCGGGCTCCGTGCATTACTAACAGCTTCGCCATTGGCCAAGGACACATAGGATGACCACGGCGCCTCTGAGTTGAGCCTGAATTGCCCTAATACGGGAAAGACTTTTATTACAAGTATAATCCCACAAATACGATCCACAGGCTCACGTTTTGTGGGTCTGTGGAATATTTTCAGGTATTGCTTCTGTGGTGGTCTGGAATAAAATTTAGTCATAAAATCTAAATCAGTGCCTGAGTTAGTGAAGGAAAATCTGCTGATGTAATAATTCAGTGTTTTCAACAATCTAGTCAGAAACAAAGTAGAATAAGGCTTAACTTCACTACTAAGGAATTTTCTGATTTAGTGTAATTATTGAAGAATTTAAATTATATCAAGAACAGATTAAAAAGAACAAACAACAAACATCTTTCCCTGCTTTTCTTCTACAACGTCAGACTGTTGCTTTATTGCAGTTTGGTCTGTAAAGTACAAGTTTCAGAGACGTGTCATGTTGAATATTATTTGAAGATATGAAGCGGAATAGTGCGTCAAAACTAATCTCCCAACAGAAATTACTTTGCACTGCAGCCTTTGTCGTTTACCAGGAAACTATTTGATTGTAAAAGTTTGAAATGTGAGGATCAAAAAGTTTTTTTTAAGACCGTCAACACGCATCATGGAGTACAGTGATCATCTTATTACAGCTGTCTGTAGAAGCAGAAGAGTTAGCCTATAACGAGATGGACTATAGGCAAAACAGTCGAATCAAAGGGACTTTGATGGACCATGTGAATTTCTCCTCTGGGTTTGATCCTACAAATGACCTTTTAATTAACACAATGTTAAGTTAGTGCAGCGTCTTTCTACACAGGGGACAAAGCAGCATTCATCCTATGTCCCTGCCTCGTTGCTTGGCCTGAACAGTAACAAAGTGTTTGGTGCCACTTCTGATTAGATGCAGACAATAGAGAGATGATGTCCCCTTTCTTCCACAACTTGTGGATTGCACTCACGTCCTCATCTGAATTATGACCCTCCATCAGCGCTCCGGCTGCATGCCTCGAGTCAAGATGGTAAACTTTGATCAAATGTAAATCCTCAACTGTTTTAATTGGCCGATTGGAACTTTACAAACAAAACTGACACAGAGAAGGAAATATCTTGGAAAAAAATGTATTCTTAGAAAAAAATGTCATTAATGGTAAACACAGAATAAGCTCACGTTTGAACACAATAACAAGATTATCCAGGTCCACGCGCAACACAGGGAATCCAGTCCTTTTTATAGTCAATTTGATGTCCGACAAGCTTTTCTCTTTTACATCAGGCAAAATGACAAGAAGCCACAGTAAAACATAACATTGAACAAAATACGAATTCAACCAATAAACACATTAAACAAACAAACAAACAGACGAGATACCAAAAAAATAAATAAATACATAGATAAATAAATAGGTTTACTACACTACACGATTGCCATACACAAATTCGGCCGTTTTTACCTGGCCATTCTCATACATTTGCATCTAAAATTTTTGCATAAAGTCTTTAACACCATAGAAACAATGTTGTGCAAAATGATTAGCCACGTCCACAGTTTGACAGCTCTCACTGCAGCAGCGCCAGGTAGCTCCCATGTGTCGTTTTGAGGCCGCTACTCGGCCAGTGTGTCCTTTAGTGCATAATAAATGTCCCATTAATTATTGTGGTACAGTCTCCAGCGATCTAGAGGAGGAAAGGGGAAATTAAGAATTTAAATAATCTTCTAAAATGAGAAGAAAATGAGAAGAAATGAATTGCCTAAAGGGATTCAATTTTAACAAAAGCTTTACTGTCATATTGAGGGAAGTTGATTGTAAAAGAAATCTTAATGCTTCTTTTGTTTCATATTTTGATGTTGACCCACATCAGTAACCTGCTGGTGTCATTTTGAAATCAATATTTTTCTTAAAAAACAAAGTTACTAACAAATATTTAACAATAAGTGAGTCTGCAAGAGTGTCTATCATTGTTCATCTGTGGTATTTGATAGTGTTGTTTGGTGCTTTGTGTGTGTCTCTGGTTTCTTCCAATTCAGTGCAGACTCACCTGCTTCACCTCTTCATCACTGGTCTAAATGCAGTGACCTTGTCATCCTGCACAGTCCCACAGGCTTCACTGAGGTCAGATGACTGTGTCTCTGCTTTGCCACTAGAGAATCCTGCACACCCCAAAGAAAAGCATATCTTAAAAACTTGCCTCAGGTGCAAGTTAGCAGAAAGTATTTGTCACTTCTTAACCTTCAAAATGTTCACTTCAAATATCTGAAAACATGTGGCAAAATACTTCAAACATATTTTGCAATGCCAGTATGCCTTAATGTATTAGATAATTTACATTTATGGATGCTTATCTCTCCATATGACAAGACATACCTCCAATACTTATGGCAAATGAAACACCCATTTATGTTTAACACTGAAGGTAAAAGATGACATACCTTCAATGGTGGAGTACTGGCATGTGTCCGGGAGTGAAGCATAGGATGAACAGTGCAGTTGAAGGCCCTTGTGACTGTAGCTGCCAGTGCTGTAGACTTTCGAGCGTAAAGATGAGCCCTCAGGGAAGGGGTTCTCAGCACTGGTGATACTGCTTGATTCATGGAGGCCTCTCATGCCCCCACACTGTCCAGTAGAGGCCCCGGTAAGCCTGGTGCTCTGGAGCTGGCAGTCCCCAGTCAAATTGCCTGTCCTCTGCTCAGATCCATGCTGAGGGCTCAGGATGACACCTGAAGCCGCTGTACGAGCCAGAGACCAAATCCTTGGCTTATCTGATGCTTCAAAGTGAGACAGGGACAACGTTCCTGTGGAGCCATTCGAAGGGGGTGCCTTTGACACTACAGGATCCAGGAAGTCAGACGGGAGAGGAGGAAGGGTGGTCACACTTTTGATTCCACAGGGGAATGTGTGGAAGCTGTTAGTTAAACTTAGGTGCAGCTCAGAGTTGCAGTCTCTCTTTTGAGGGGCTCCAGCCACTGCCATAGCCCTCTGGATGTCATGCTCATCTGCTACCACTTTTTCACAGTCACTGTCCAGCTTATCACAGTCATCATTGTCCATGTCATCCAGATCACTCAGATGCAAATCCTTCTCATCCCTGCAGTCACTGGAATCTGCATGATTGAAAGGGGATTTTTTAATAATGCTGATTAATGAGTTTTCATTTATAGGGACACAGTTTGTTGGAGAAACTTTATTTTTTTAGCGCAGGATATACTTGGTGACTCTTTGGGTCTTTAAGTGTATTGCAAGTTTGATATACAGAGATCAAATGACCATATATTTTGATTTAACATTTACTCATTTAATAGTTGGAATCCCTTCTTTTAACATTAAATAATATACAAATATTA
Source organism: Rastrelliger brachysoma (assembly GCA_024605115.1). Lineage (NCBI taxonomy): Eukaryota > Metazoa > Chordata > Actinopteri > Scombriformes > Scombridae > Rastrelliger > Rastrelliger brachysoma. The sequence goes on along the minus strand of JANJYP010025872.1, from coordinate 15,196 downwards.
CCTTTGGTGACACATTCTTGGTCGCTCTTGTTAATGTCATCCTTCCTGTCATCGCCAGCCTTATTCTTTGGCGACCAGGTCATCTTGTTCTCTTTTTTTAGCCTCCTCCTAGCGTTGGCGAACCAGGTGGACACTTGCGTGAGGGTCATTTTGGTGATGATGGCCAACATGATCTTCTCACCCTTAGTAGGGTAAGGGTTCTTGCGGTGCTCATACAACCATGTTTTCAAGGTGCTGGTGGTTTCTCGAGTTGCATTCTTTCTTCTGGCTGTGCCATTAAAGTCTACTGCCCCATATCTGGAGGGGAACATAGACACAGGCCATTAGCGCCATTAGTGCTGTTAGTGAAGGATATCCTAGTACTCTCAATCAGACATCCTATACTTTTACTCCCTACTGTTTGAAATATACAGCCTCTCTTCATTCACATGCCAGTATAGGGTGACACCCTGACCTCTGATCTGTTCCTCTGTGAATTGTTACTTTTAATGATAAGAAGTAGAATTCTTTTTGCTCAAATCACAAGTGGGAAAAAATGAATGTACAACTTACCTGTCGTATTGATACTGGCCAAGTGAATGGTCATAAGGATAATATGCAGTCGTTTGAGTGATGCCAGAGTGTAAAGTGCCTGTGCTGTCCTTGATGTCGTACTGCGGGTTCTGTAACAGAGAGGGAGGTGGTTATAACTTTGCAGCATTTTGAGATTTGACCTCAAATCTATTTCTCAACTTTTTGACTAAAAAATTATCTATAAAAATGAAATAACACAAGGTCTCTAACCAAGAGAGAGAGGAGAATGGAAATAATTTGCATGTCCTACATGATATCAGTTTGTCTGGTATTATTCTTTGGTTTTAGTTTTTTTTTTATTTCAAGTAAAAAGTAAGTTGCAAATGATCTATGGTTAATTTCTATTTATTTTATTTTATACTTGGTTGAAGTTTTTATTATTATTATTATTATTATTATTATTATTATTATTATTATTATTATTATTATTATTATTATTATTATTATTATTATTATTATTATTATTATGGGCAATCAATTTAGTTTTTTAAATATGACAGGAGTTAAAAAGTAAAGTTTCAGCTGCACTCCAAGTAATCAATTTAACATTTAGTCCTTTTCCAAATGTATATATACTTTTTCTCAGAGAATAGTTCTGGCAGTGGACTAAAACATTTTTTTCAAATGCACACTCAGGAAGATAAATATGTGCTACTATTTTTAATATGACAGAATGAAGAGGTGTTACTTAATATTGAAATAAATGCATTTTGATTCAAATGAGACAAGTTTTTCTGCATTGCCTCTATAATACTTCCCCTCACCTCAGTGACTGAATTTAGTCTTGTTTTAAAAGAGAGGCAAACAGACTGGTTGTTGGATTAAAGAGCTTGTCGAGATGGATATGTTTGCAGTGTGCGATAAATTGATTAACAAAACCCGGTTGATCGATTAGCCTGAGCCCCCCTCCCCTTGCGCATCAAATGAGACTGAAGTGAGCCCACCAGAGTGGAGTAGATAGCGGATGGGTCGGTGCTGTAGGGGAAGTAGTTGGCGTAGTTCTGGCTGGCGGCTGCCGCTGCGGCGTAGGGAGAGCTGTACATTCCCAGCGCTGCGTTCAGCTCCGTCCGGCTGCTCGCCAGGAGTCGGTTCTCGTATGACGGGCAGCAGAAGGAGGCTGCGGCGGCGGCGGCGGCAGTCTGGGAGCCGCCTGTCCCGTCAGAAACCGACCTGGAAATCGAATCGCAGCAAGTCGTACTGGGGTTTGCCGACACGAAAAACTGCATGAAGAGAATCGTGGATAAACATGGTCATTGGCTGTTTCAGCTCTTATCTTGGATGTCTGTGACAACTCTGAATTGACTGTGGGTGATTCACTGCAAAAAGATATCCATCTGTACAAGTTGCTCAGTCTAGAGCTGACTCTTGAAATCTTAAAATGGGTGAGAAATGTGGGCTGTTGTCGTCTGTATTCAGTTAAATGATCTGCAATCAAATGTCTTTATTTTAATTTGTGACCTGCTTTAATTCAAGGTAAGTCACTTTTCAGAGAATGCATGTAAGAGAGAGAGAGAGAGGGTGGCTTACACTGTGGACAAGTACAATAAGCGACATCACTTCACTGTCCCTTCTCCAGTTGTAGATAAAATGTTCAATTTATTATTGCATATGGAAGTAAATGATGTCGTATAGATATATTTCCATGCATAACAAGATAAAAAGAGTTGCGCACGATCCGTGCGTAAAAGTGAAATTCATCTGTTTATCATGTATTTTAAAATTAAAGTCTCTTCATGTGAAACTATAACTCTAAATTGATGTTTATATTCCTTGAACTGACATCTTACATTCAGTTGTAAAAGATTAAAATTTCACTCTACTCGACGTTATCGAGCTAAAAGTTTGGTGATAACTTTGCCAGGATAGTAACTTCTGTCCCCTCATCCATTTGAAGTTTCTCGTTCCCTTTGAACTCGTCATTCGACGTAGTAATATTGTCTAAAATGTAAATAAATCGCTTTAATTGAGTTTTTTAGGCTTCCAAAACGATTCAGTTTGTCTAACATCCTACACATCCCTGCAATTTAAATTGAAAGTTTGCGAATGTACAGGCTACAGCATGCGTAACAGCCCAATTACACATCGTGGTGTGCAATAGGTGACATTCATCCCTATTGTCATCAGAAAAACACGTGAGTTCATTCATAATTTAGTGTAATTGGACATGGGTGAGTGTATATCGATATTTGGTTCAACAACAACAAAAACAACACCCGAAAATAGCTGTCAATACTGTGAGATCAGTCACTCATTCATTAACGTTTCTTACTAGAGAAAAGTACTCGGGCTGTTGTAATAAAAGAAAATATGCAACAAAATATATTTATGTGTATGTACACAAAACTTAGGAGAAATGTTTTAAAAAAATCAGTGGCTTACCTGTGAAGTTGCATTGTAAGGATATCCAAACTGCGAGAAAGACATAGCTGCTTCTTTTGTTACCATCAGCAATATTCCTCACCCTTGATCGATTGCAACCAATTCTACTTCAAATCCACCGTCTTACACACATTTCCACGCACGGCCTTTCGCTCAATAATAGATGACTTCACTCATAGGAGGGAGACTTTAGGCTGGCATCAACTGCAGATTGTTTTATATGAATGAATAATCCCCCCAAGGACCCGATAAGAAATGAAATTAAGCGTCATTAAGAGCAAAAAAAATGTTGTTGTGTTAGCTGAAGGAGGCTTAAAGGATAACGTAAGACTTGCAAGATATGGACTCTGCTTGTGCTATTATTTGTGGCTCTATAGTTCTTTAGCATTCATCCATGCAAGGGTATCAGCGTGACGTCACTGTAATCCCGGAACGGCAGGGTACCAAGGATAGAATAATGTCTTTGCCAATCACGTCCAACACAGGGTTTTCTAAAGATGCACTGTACACAGTCTTGTCCTGCTTTTGTATTGGAATTCTACACCAATTTCCTGAGATATAGTTTTGGAAAATTGTATTGTGTTTATTATTGTTTATTGTTATTATTTTTATTTTTATTAAATTGCAACATGGAAACATTGGAACCTCCTGTTCAATTAAATAAATAAAAGAAATATTAAATATGTTTTGGTCGTATTCTCAGTTATTACAAGCACATGGCAAAGAAAAAAAACGTGTTTTTCCAAGGCTGAAATAACACCTGCAAACTAAAAAGGTCCGAATATTTTATTTTGAAAAAAAAAACTGTTGTATGGCACAATTGATTCAATTTGCATTTATCTGTATATATCTATTATAATTAAAGCCAGTTGAATATACACGACCCCCCACCCCCTCTCTTTTTTAATCTCGACCTCTGTTCGCCTCTGGCTCTCTGGCCAGAGGTCCATCCCCGAGTTAATGAAGATGATGTTTCTATCTTTCTCTATTAGAGAGAAGGGCAGTCCCAGCAGGAACGGTTAGAGGGGTTTTTGGCAGGTCAATAGACCAGTGATTGATGCGCGCCTGGAGACCTACGTGACCATTACGCGTTATGCGTAATTGTATCAATTAACAAATGGATACATGCCCTTGTTTAACCAACGAGTTACAGAGTGAAAATATGCCTTAGAGGTGAAATCCGAAGAGCTGTGCTTGGAAAAAAAATACAGCGAAACCCCTGCGCCTCGGTCTAATTAAATATCCGTGGATGGGGGCGACGAGAATTGCATTTTAATTGAATGATGCTCACTTGAAAGATGGGTAAGGAATGATGCTGCCTCACAGTGAGTGAGACGAGAAATAATTTTAAGCTTTATTAGATCAACAGCTCAACCATCACCAGCTCTCTTGCTCTCTCCCATAAACATAAACAAGCCGTGCACCCCTCCTCATGTGATGTTGAGCTGGGACAGAGCAGGGGGTGTCTATAATTCCCCCCTATACACACTATATTTCTATTGCCAATGACAGCGATGATCAGTCGTACTGAGTCATATGATCTGCCCGTGTCTGACTATGTGGAGTTGTGCAAGGTTTCCATTGTCACGACTGATATCTTCTGCCAAATTTCCCAGTGCCCTGCCTTTCCATGACTGATGGTGTTCCCTCCCCCTGAGACGAACCTGCGATTACGGGCTTTCTCTCCGAGGGGCGCTAAAGAGCCGCGTGTAGGAGATGAGGATCTGCCGCCAGAGATTTTCCAGGGAGATAAAGTGGACAGAGTGGTCATGGTCCAAGCTCTGGGAAGTGCCATTTTTAAACTCCCAAAGTACAGACAATAACTACTCTCTCACACACCACGTTTTTAGGTCTGACAAGTGCTCACTGCTTTTGTCAGACAACAAAAGTACAGCAGGTAGCAAGTCTTGGTCCTCAGTGGGCACTATTCCCCATTTTACTAAACTGCATCAAACCTTTTTTGCAGTGGAATTATTCTTTACACAAACTGCCTAATTTTTCCAACTTGTTGATCAGTTTAAAATTTTGGCATTATGCTTGACATCTCAATTATTGATATTTTAACCTTAAACAAGGCTGATAGTGCACCCAGACTCATTTAGTTGCCAACTCACAAACAAAATTGAGCACTGTCAAAATAACTTGATATCAGTAACTAGAAATGAATGAAAGGGCCAGCTTCGTACCAACCTAACTGTATCTCCATCTACAAACTAACTAAACTCAGAAAATGAAATGTTGCTACTGTACATGTTTGTTATTTGTTCCATATCAAACATCTAATCAAGCAGCCACATATAGGCCTATCTCCAAAACATCTACTTTTCATGAGCTAAGAAAAACAGTGCTATTTTCAGCTTTGTGACAATGCATTTTTCAGATGTTCCAGTGTGTTTTTAAATAGTTTATTGACCTGAAAAAGTAGCAGAGTTGTCGCAATCCCTGAAGGAACGCTCAATCCTTCTGTTTACCTCAAAAAGTCAGATTCATACAATCTGGAGAAGGTTTTCTCTGGACAGTTGAGTTTGAATGAGGATAAAACATATGGTAACAATTAACAAACTATAAACACTTTCAACTTTCCATTTAGTGGTGATATAGAACAATATTAGCTACGAACAGTGCACACCACTAAACCATTATTACATAGGAGAATTTCACACAGAGAAGGTTGAAACAAGCTAAATGTAATTGCATGCTGGTGGTCGATGCATTTCTACAAGGGCATGCATGATGGCCCAAGTGCATATGGACAGACTCATGCATAATGCATGTCCAGCAGTCAGAGTAGATCTCACTGAATCTGGCCAAAATGAACACTAATTGTAATGGCAGACTGACTACAGTGCCCTTCCTACAATGTGTGACAACTTCACAATGCCACTTTTTTTCTTTGCAGTGTTTTGTCTGCATTACTCAGTAATCACATTGTAACAAGGTTTTATTTTTTTTAGCAGCTAAATGGCTGACAATGGCTAACAATTCCAATTAGCGATTCCTCTTTATCAAGTGTTTTGCTTGGGTCTGAAGCTCCTACTTGTATATTAGATAGTTTACTCATTTTCAGTTTTATTGTTTGACATCTTAAAGCTTGTTACAACATAATTTAATATGTTACACCATGAATGAGTTGCAGGTTTCACATTACTTCCTCACAAATTGTGTGCCACAGTAAAACAGCAGGAGCAATTTCTTCGTATGCACAGCAACAGCAGTAGTTACTACAGAAGTTTGGTGGAGACAATTAGGGCCAAGACAGGACCAGAAACACAGTCACAGCAAGTGTTTCAAGGAGAGTCAGAATTATTTCCTTGGCTGAACAACTTATCTGCATTTTCATGATACAAAACCTGCTTCTGCTCCAAACAGGCTGAAACAAAGTGGCAGTTTCGGTTTGTAGATGTATCATTTGATCCAAGACTTCTCATGTAATAGAACATTTAACTACAAGCAGACAAAGGCAATCACCCTTTATGGTACATTCACTCATGTTATTTAAGAATAAGCAAGTACAAACCGCCATTATATCATGTTCCGACTGATCTTTGTGGTTACTAATGAGTCTGCGTAATGCACACACCTTCCATTAGAAGCATCACTGGGTGGAAAAGGGAGAGGGGGGGAGACTGGAAAGGTTAAGTCAACACTCAATAGCTCCCAGCCCTATTCTCCTACTTAATACATTTCCTATGCTGACTTAATGAACCACACAAAGCCTTTCTGGTTTTTCATCAGATGGGGGGTAGTGGTTGGGGTGGAGGGTTGGTGTGTGTGTGTTGGGGGGGGGGTGTATGAAATGGTAATAAGGGCAGACAGATGGAGAGACGGAGGGAGAACCCCGAGCCGAGCAGGGGATGAAGCAGCACCTACCTGGAGGTGTGTGATCTCATTAAAGCCAAATTGGTATATGCCAATAAATCCAATCTGATCTGGAATTATTACACACACACACACACACACACACACACACACACACACACACACACACACACACACACACACACACACACACACACACACACACACACACACACACACAAATATATATATACATACACACACAAACACACATACTGCATACACACAAACTTCCCTCATGAAGAGCAATATTAGTACTGCTAAATTATCCAAAATGGAAAGAAAAGTAATAAATATTGTAATGAGAAATAATAGAGCAATGGAGGATATGGTCACAGCACAGCAGCGGCCGGTTAACACCAAAACAAACATCCTTAGGGCTGGTGAATAATTACCGAGCACAGAGGGAGTCATTAAAGCTTCATCAAACAGAGAAAAAAGGGGAAGGGCCAAAATGACATTATGATGACTCTCTCAGTAAATCAATCTGTTGTGGAGGGGGGAAAAAGGACTGATAACTGTACACGATGACAGCACTAGTTTGATTACTGTATAAGTTGAACCAATGTGCTTTGATTGGTATCTCCGCTTAACAAGATAATGTGTATCTTCACAGTACATAATTACACAAATACCCATTTTGTTTTGTGCTTTCCACAAATGAAACATGAATCTGTACATGAATGGACAGGCATAATTGGTGTTTCATTTGTACCCCTGTCACATTGCTTGTACAGAGATGTTTAACTCAAACAAACCCAAGGCATTTTGTGCTGGGAGCCACACATCCCAGAGGCCCCTTGGGCTCATGGGAGAGGGGAGAGAGAGAGAGAGAGAGAGAGAGAGAGAGAGAGAGAGAGAGAGAGAGAGAGAGAGAGAGAGAGAGNGAGAGAGAGAGAGAGAGAGAGAGAGAGAGAGAGAGATGTAGGGGGAGAAAGACAGATAGAGAGAAAGAGGCATGTGTGTGTTGTTTGTGTGTGCTGGCTGGCAGAGTCCCCTTGAGGCTCTACTGTAAAGCTATCATCAGTGGTGGTGTCAGGGATTTGTAGCTTGTCACAGAGAGAGCGAGGGCTGGCAGTGACTCTGGGAAATAACTGCTTATAGAGAGAGCCTGGTTGTGTGAATGTAGGTGTGTAGAAGAGATAGGGAGATGGCAAACAAGTAGGAGGAATGTGTGTCTTTTTTTTCTCCTTGGGGTGTGTGGAGATGTGTATGTGTGTACTGGTAGGCTGTGGGTCAATCATACGATGTGTGGATCCATGCCGTCTTTTATCTCAAAGCCTTAGGCTCTTCGTCTTTATGTGTTCTTGTCAGTGAGTGGTGTGTGTCTATTCTGGGTGTGTCAAAGGTACTGAATTGGCTTTGCATGGATGTGTCTCTCCTCATGCTTTAAAGCTCATATTTGGATGTGAATATGATCAAAAGTATATTTTTACTCACCCACAATGTACACTACCTCCCTGCTTCTATGCCCCTGTTTGTGTATGTGTGGTCCTCGCCAAGATGGATGCTAACTTCAAACCAAACTTTCCCTCAAGGCGGAGGGCCAGCAGCGGCAAAATGCTGCTGTCGGGTAAATACATGTATCTACAAAAAAACAAGTTCCTCTGGAATGACGAATGGAGGGCTCATTTTCTCATTGACAACCATGTATTTCTGAAATCACATATTGGCGGTTGACCAGGTTTCAAGGGCCTAAGGGTCATGAAATTCACTCAACTCATAAATGATCGTGTCAGCGTTCAAATGGGGGAAGAAAAAGGAAGACGAGGAAAATTGCAGTTACATGGTTTCCATCTGACTGCAGCTGCTAAATCCACAGCAGTATTGCGGCGCATCTCAAGAGCCCGCAGAGCCAGAAAGACAGTTCCTATTACTGTCAGTCCAATTACCGGCCACAGCACAGCCACCGCTGTCAACACCAGACGGGTCATGGTATGTATCGGCATCTTCTCTCTCATGTATAGCCATATTTTCTATGCAGGGGAACTTGTATGTTATGCAGCACAGCTTTGAACTAGAAGCAAATGGCTATCAACATTTAATGTAATCTTTTGTTATAAATTAGCCATTATGTAGGGTCAAGAGTTGAGAAGAGTAGTAAGTGATCAAAGAGTGTGTTCAGTATGAAATATGAACACCTTTACCTCAATGTGTATGGATAACAGTCTGTTTTAGAAATTGATACTGGGAACTAAACATGTTTTACTCAAGTAAAAATGAGTTAAAAAAAAAAAAACATTATGACACAATACAATAGAGAAATGTTTGCAATATTTCCCTTGTGGTGTTATCTGATTTAATGGAAATCCACCACGCATTTACACATATTCACCCAGAAGTGGGGAATGTGTTGAGAAGTGGTCTAAATATTGAAACACTCTCCATTACAGAAGACAGTGCTCAGGGTTGAGTGTGTCTGCTGAGCTGACTATAGTGTTGCACCACACAGAGACAGAAAAGGCCCAGCCCCATCTGGTCTTGGTTCAGTCTGGTTTACTGAAAAGTGGTGCCAATACAAATAGCTGTGCTTGATGTTTGTTTGCATAAATTGTTTTGAAAGGCTTCACCAAGAGTTTTTTGGGTGGATTATGGTGGGGAAGTTGGGGAGCCAACCGTGGTGGAATAATCCTCACTGAGTTGACAGTTAGATTTGCTCTTCTTTAAAAATAAAAAAAAGAGATTGTTTTGGATTTTTCTTCTCGGTTCCTGGCAGCAAGCTTGGACAGTGAACTTTTCAGTGGGTTGTGTGTGTATATGTGCATATAGTTTGTGGGTGTATGATGATAGAGAATGCTGAGCTGCTTTCTCTCCTCTACTAACATTTCAGTGTCAATTTCGATAACATCAGTGTAGCGTTTAACACATGCTTAAAGTTCAGCTGAGAGTTCAGAGGCCCAATGCAGTGCGGGGAAAATGTCTCTCTTCCTAAAGCCCTCACATATCCACTTTGATTTTCCTCCCATAGGTCAAGGCAACACCAAGGGAAGGAGACAATAAAGTTATGTAGTGAGCTGAATTAGACTTTTATTACAGATGAAATAATGNCAAGGGAAGGAGACAATAAAGTTATGTAGTGAGCTGAATTAGGCTTTTATTACAGATGAAATAATATAAGTGAAAATGTATCTTTCATTACTGTAGGCATTTTTTCTGTTTTGATTGCATCCCACCAAAGACATAGCCACCAATTGGTAGTCATCATCACTCAGCTCTAGCTATTCTATAGGTATAAGAAAATTGACCTGATTGATTTCATGTTCAGGTAAGTGTGCCAGCTCAGCGCTAACCGGTACCAGACAGATTTTTATGTATAAGCTACACAGATACCCAGGCCCCCAAGTCAGCCAGAGCCCCCAATAGGATGGAAATTGCAATTCGATCAATGACAGTTCAATTGTTTGGACCCTCTGTTCCTCATTTGCTGCTTAGCCAGTGGAGGTCCCTCCATGGTCGACTCCCAACAAGATCCAGATGCAGCAAAAAAAAAAAAAAAAATCCTGCAGCATTTGTCTTTGTCTTCAGCTCTTCTGCAGTCACATTGTGTCAGGTTGTGCAGCTAATGATGGTATATTTTGCCCATAAGCAAAAATCTGACATTTGTGCTCTATCCTCAACTGTTGATGGGTATTGTGTTAACATATACAGGGGTTTGACAAGCTCAACTATCAGAGCGATAGAATATTATATGATCCAATTCCCTTATCTCAAGGCCATTATCTAAACAGCAACTACAATTATAGAGACTACATTTTATTTATTTATTTTTAATTTCCTTTTTTGTTTATATTCTGCAGTTGTCTGACTTTTATTGCATCTGAAAGTCACAACAATATTCCCTGTGTGTTTCAAGCTTGAGGTTATTCAGCNTATCTAAACAGCAACTACAATTATAGAGACTACATTTTATTTTATTTTTTTAAATTTCCTTTTTTGTTTATATTCTGCAGTTGTCTGACTTTTATTGCATCTGAAAGTCACAACAATATTCCCTGTGTGTTTCAAGCTTGAGGTTATTCAGTGAGAAGAGGCAAAAAAAGAAAAGAAAAAAGTCCTGTATATAATGATCAGACACACTAATAAAACCCAATGTCAGCCAGCACAGTGTTATGCATTTGGCTTCCTAACATTCCTGCCTCATCAGTTGGATTTCCATTCGGACATGGTTATTTCATTTCCCTTTCATTTTTCTTCTCCCCAGTTCAAGCTCTACCAGTTTGCCTGAGAAAAACGTTTTCGTCACCCAATGTGGACTTACCTTAGGACAAAAAGAAAAAAAAGAATGGGGCTCCTTCAATCCATCCTACTTAAAAGCAGATGTTACATGCTTGCCAACATCAAAAGGTCTTGTTAAATGTAGAAAAGGTGAAATCATATACCTTTGATTAGCCTTTTCACTGGTTAATGTAAACGAGCTTAGTACATGGTTGCTGAGTGAACCCTGACCTTGGCCTCATGGCCAATACATCATCAGATTACAGAAAAAAACAGACTTTTGTTTCAACTTTGGCTTGTTAAGGCTAATTTCTGATTTGCAGTTTGTCAAGCTTACTTTGGAGCAAGGAAGAGGACTGGCTCAGATCTCCATAAGGCTCCCTGCTTTGGGGTAACATGGATGCTTTACGGGGAGGGGGGGGTAGTATCCTTGAAATACAACTTGTCTGCTTTTAGGGTCCTCTTTCCTTGCTCAGTTCAAGATGTTTTCCATTTTGAGGTGGAGATATCTGCAGTCATGCCTTCTATTTATCTCAAGGATATTTATTCTGAGAATGATAAGGGGTAAAATATGTGTAGAAACGTGGTGTGCGGGGGGAAGGGTGGGTGTACCAGCATTCCTTTTAAATATATGGTGAATGAGGGTCCTTCAACAAGTGTTGTGTTTACATTGCTTGTGGGAAAACAAATCGACACAGGCGGCGTCTGAGGGGGCTGTAAAACAGCTCTTTGGTAGGGAGCACGGCTTAAATTCCAAGCGGCAAGTGCAGGAGTGTCACCCCAAGGTGTTGAGAGTAAATATACAGCGTTACCTTTAGGCTAAATAGGGGGAAAAATGCACAGAGATTGAAGTGCACATGACTGTCAAAGTAGAGTGCATGTTTTACCTAGGAGCAGCAAAAATGAGAACAAATAACAACACTAATATCTAATTGTTTTAGTGTTTTTTATAATAAAGTTCACACATTAGTTGTGTAATAAAAGAAAAAAAACTAAGCTTTATTCCCTACATTTCTGTCATAACACAAGCAGAGTGCAAGGATCAGAGATTTAAGCATCCTGTCAAAAGTTAAGTTAGAGGTAGACAGCAGGTTTTTGTATGGCCAGTCATCATGTTTGTACATGTCAACTTCTGTGCTCCATCAGATCAAACCATGAGGAACTGTGATCTTTTATTTTGCCAGGATCAAATTGATGTCGCTGTAAGCTTCATTAACTTTATCTCTGTCTTGTAAGAATATGTCCAGTAACTCTGTTTTGTATCTGAGTTTGTGTATACACTGCAGACTATGTGGAGGTACAGTGTATTCTTGACCTTTGCCAGCAGGAGAGCAAATGCAGTGGAAGAGTGATACCACTGTGTGGTCCTCTAATCTGCTCACTTAGCCCTGGCTTTAGGGCTTGCTTCGCTCCACTTCAGGCGAAGCTCCCTCATCACAAACTGCTGGCAGTATTCTCACAGACTGGAGCCTGGCTCCATTCACATATACTTCCCCCTTTATTTCTCTATTACTGTACTCTTTCTTTTGTCTTTATTTTTGTATGTCTTCTTTCTGTTCTGCTCTTTTAGCTTTAACCTTCATGTGACCTATCTTGTGTTAGTTTAATCTTGGAAAGCACTGTAGCATCCCACTATTATACTCTAGATGAAGTGCATATCTGTGGGATGAGCCTGACTGCATTTACATTCAACTCTTTTTCTCTTTCTCTTTCTCTGCTTCCTGTGCTTAGCCTGTCTTGACCTTTGCATTCTTACAATCTGTCGAAGCACTATACAGCAGTCCAGATAAAGCGTGTGTACGGAGATGGGCACCTTTCTTCATTCACACAGAGCAGATCAGTAGGCTGCAGTATATTGTCTTACTGTGCTCACCCAGTGTCTCTTAGTATTGTGATATAAATGGAGTAGATATCTTGGAAATCAAAGGTCATTGTAGTTCTCAAAAGTCAGTTGTATTGTGCTATCAGGGGAGTGATGATATTTCCTTCCATGGTGTGAGCTGTTTCATTATTAGATGAAAAAAATAGATAAATAAATAAAACAATCAAATATTTTTTTTTTAAAAAATGAATGAAATGGAAGTGCAATCTAGTTATGAGATATGGTTGGTCAATTAAAAATTGCAATTAATTAGCAATGAATGATTATAAAAATAATTAGTTTTACTTTACTTATCTTGAGTCAGCAGTAAAAGTAGCATAAGTAACACATATTAATCAGATTAACACAGCAAGCAAGTCATGGAGCATTACTGTGATTAACTGCAATGTGATTAGTGTAGTTTAGATTGTAATCCCTTACACTACAGCCAGGTAAGGTGTACCTACTCTAATTGCATCCCTAATTATACTTGATAAAAGCTATATGTTCCATCCAAATTCCAACTTGGTAAATTCTTCATTCAAGCAATGGAAAATGCATTCACATTTTTCTTAGTGTATTTTCAGATCAGTAATTTTGCTTCATATTTGTAAGATATTGTAATGTGTCAATGTAATTGAAAATGTATGTAATTTTAACAAAGACAGCAGCGTTTATATGGTACATTTTGGTCAGATACTGTAAGCAAGTGTTGTCTGCACACTTGTCAGTGAGATGACTACGTAGGGTCATAAGGGACAATCATAGGACTGAGCACTGAGGCTGAAGTCTTGTAGCCCCCAGTCCTCCCTGAGGGTGTGGGGGCCCTTGCCAGAGGCTTATCACTTCACACACATTGTCATTTCCTGTACTCTCTGCCCTATTCATCCTTCTTTCCATCATCTTCCTTCCACCTCCCTGTAGTCCCTCCTCTACTCTCTCTCCGTAGCACCTCCTCAAGCTGTCGGCACACTGGTTCGGAGGGTTTCCTTCAGGAAGGAGAGATCCATGTCCCAACCGCAGGCTGATAGAGGGAGCCTGATAACCCTANAGCTGTCGGCACACTGGTTCGGAGGGTTTCCTTCAGGAAGGAGGGATCCATGTCCCAACCGCAGGCTGATAGAGGGAGCCTGATAACCCTTAAGCCAAGTGCTGCACTGCCAGCTGACATGAACCAGATGTCCTCCTGACCCCTTTCTCTTTGGGAACAGGACACCCAAATACAAATATTGGAGGGCTTGAATGTCAGCAGAGCTCATCTGCTACTGAGAGGGTGTGATCTGATACACTTTATGAGCTGTATTAATTGTTAGGATAAAATTTGGACTTTGGTGTGGCACAGTTTTCATTCTCTGGATATTATTTAAAGCACACACATTTTTAGCAACAGAAACAAGTCGGTGACAATATAGCACATTCTAATTACCATGAATTTACTGCAGCATTATTCATTATTTGCAATTATGTTTTTTGACTTTCTGCTTCTCTTTTTTTCAGGCCACCTTTTAACATCTGATAATGCACAACACATTAAAATGGTTAAACCACTATGTCTACCATTTACAGATCATTTTCCATGTTCATCAATGAGCAAATAATAAAAAAAACAACTTAAAAAAGCTCATTATGTTAATTTTTTATAGTCTGACTTTAACCCTATGATAACTCTGCGGGTAGAATATGTGTGATGACAAAAAAAAAACAATAGAAAATAAGAAACCTGATTTCAAATGTGTCAAGAGGGTAGTGTATTTCCAGAATTGACTTTCCATATCCTGACAATTTGGCATCCACTACAAGAATTTCATTTAGAAGTTGGAACAATCATTATTATAAAAAAGTAAAAAAAAAAACAAAAATTGAAAAACAAAATTGACAGTTTTTCACTACATATATATATATATATATATATATATACTGTAATAGCCTACAGGTATGAAGTCAGGCATTGGTGTCATATGCAGTTTTTGTATTATACAAAGACCTTAGGAAATTATGTAATGTACTCCCCCCTCAAGTCTAGGTTATCTCACATACACAGTCACACACTGGTCAGTCTCTTGGGGAGTGAGGTGGAGTTGAACGTGCACAGAGACCTATAGCCTCATGACCTCATTACTATTCAGAACCGTTGGTGAGAAGATGAGCAGCACTGCATTCCCAGTGCAGCTCACCCCCAACATGCAATGATGTGCATGAATGGGGGGGGGGCTGTGGGGTAGGCAGCTTCCCTTTTACTCCATTCCTCCCCCCCACCATCACTACTCATATATATATACACACAAACTCACTTCCTCCTGGGAGATAGGC
>JANJYP010025864.1:0-10559 GCA_024605115.1 Rastrelliger brachysoma | reverse complement strand
GCTATATAAATAAAGTTGAGTTGAGTTGAGTTGAGTTGATGTTCAGGAAAGTCCCACATCTGACAGACATCCACCACAGAAGTCAGTGGTAAAAGGGACTGTAGGCACTCACAATAGTGACAGAACCTCTCGTTGTGGCAGATCTATAAGACTGCCAATTAGGTACAGAGAGTAAATGTTGATACTGTGTTAGGTGAAGTTCTAACATGTTCATGAAGAACTCAGTCTGAAAGAAAAAAAAATCTAAAGAAAGGGAGATGTCATGTATGATGTAGTACTGGAGCACTGCCAGGCGAGGCTGTAACTTTACTAGTGCTGTAATGTTGAGTAAACACTGTTCAGTCTGATTCAAGCTGCTTCGTCCCTGAATCTCATATATTACATGCTCTAATATGTGCTTTGTGAAATTTTACAGTACAATATGTTACATTAATAAACATGACATGTTTCTAAATGTCAAAAATAACATACATGCTATCTAGTAGCCTATTTTATCTATTTGAATGCAATCTATACCACATTTATAATGTTAACTTGGGTTAATTCATAATATTAAATGATTGTCTACTTTAAACAAGGAATGATCATATTGTTTCATATACCGTTAAAGTTAACCGAATCAAATCGAAATCCTATTAAACCGAATTGAACCAAATCGTTCCATTTTAAAATGAATTGTTTCTGAATTGGATTGTACCTCGTGTATCGAGAAAACTTCACACTTTTCTGTCAAGAATTATATCAGTACAGCACTATTATTAATGGACTGGTAAGTTCAAAGGCAATGAAAACAAAACATAGTCTGTCACAATATTTATGGATGTAACTGACTATGGATATTGTTCATCTGATCTCTCCTAGAGCTGTGTTTTGGTTGACTTTGTATGATATGTAACTACTCCTGGCTTAACAGTTTTTCCTGTGTATAAAAAACCTGACTGAGGCAACAATGCACTGAACGGTGCCTAGAAGAAGGAGGATGAGGTCTGGTTTCATTGTTTCCGCTTCCTGTTGGTGGCAGTAGTGCGTTCTCGGTTGTGAAACATGAAACGGAAGAGGCAGCTGTAAAAGAAGAAGTAGTGAGGCACATGTGGTAGAACCAGAGCTACGTAGTGCTGGGAGAGTCAACGAAGAAGCGCGACAGAAGAGTCTACGGCAAGCTTTGATTTACCCAACTACAGCAGTAACATGAGGCCAGGTAGAGTAAATTTGGATCATGTGTCTAAGACTGTGTATTTGGATCATGTGTCTAAGACTGTGTATTTGGATCATGTGTCTAAGACTGCACACAGGAGAATAAATAAAGCGGTGCGTGTTCGGCCTGCTTCACTATGCTGCACAGTCAGCCTGTTAGTAAACGCCACCAAAATGGAAAAGTGTTGCCAAGTATGTGAATATCTTCAATGTGAATATATTTGATGTATAAGTTAAAATGTTCCGTTACCGTTATGTTTATAGTGGCAGTGTTACTGCGGACAAAGCAGCGCCACGCGGTGCCATCCACGTGTTGAGCTTCTGCTCGGCAGCACGAAACTAGACATAACTCCTACCAAAATATCAGGACACGTTTTTATGTAAGGTTTATGTTTGTGTAAGCTTCGTATGTAAGTATGTTCATGATGCCTGATGTTGCTGGTTGGTTGCGAGGTTTAAGCTTCGAAAACTAACAGCAGCCTCAGAAACATTTTGCTTCTAGTTATCAGTTAGCGTGTTGCATGGAGGTCGATTCTTGTTACAGAAAGATTGGTTGGTGAGGGTTTAGATTGTTTTCAAGCATCATAGAACCAAATCTGTTTTCCCTGACCTTATATTCTTACATCCACCACGATATCGTTGCGATAACTATCAGGACAATAGGGTATGTGCATTCGTGGTTGATTTGGTCGACATTTTTTGAAATGGGCTTCCTCATCCATGTTTCAATGGCTGAACAACAGAAAATTCACCCTGCTTTTGCAATTAGTTTAATGGACATAAACACCATCTCCTCTGACGTTTTCTCTATTTTCTGTCTTGCATTAATATCAGTTAAGTGCACCCCCGAAGTGATCCACCCAGTTTCAGTTGCTGTTATGGGAAATACATTAAATCCAAAATAGTCAAAACAATAGCATGGACCCTCCACCACAATCAGTATTTCGGTGGTTTAATTGCAGAGTGATGCAGACAAACCAGCACACAAGTATAAAGACTCGCAACAGTGTAGACGGTGTAGGTTAAATGCGTAAGTAAATACAGCTTAATAGTATTTTGATGAGATTCACTGAATGTGAACATTTACACATTTCTTTCCACTCTGGCCCCCCAGATGGTCTGGTTCTGTTTGAAGGGAGTTTTTCCTAGGGATGTGCTGAGTGAAGCTTTTGAAACAGCGGAGCTTTTACAAAAAAGTGTAAGCTTCAAAGCTTTTGCTATATTTGCTCCACACCACCATCTGGTGGTCAAACATTGCTATATCACTTGTGTAATAGAGATGGTGATATCATGGGAATTGCCATTGGAATTTGGTTATTGTTAATGGTTTTGACATCTATAATAGATTCCATATTAATTTTTAACCTATTAAAAGCTATTTAGACAAATTATTATTTTATTTGCTCACATCATCTATTCATACATTAACAGCTTAGCTGTAAAACAAAATAGAGAAACAAGCTATTGACAATCACACAATAATAAATTGATTTGTCTTAAATGCTCAAAGTGTATTTGTTTTAAAAATTTATCAAACCAGTTAAGGGTTACAGGAATGATACAAGCACCGGTGCTCTGGTGTCCCATTTACACTTTCGAAGCTCTGGGCATCATCAGTCACGTGACCTTACAACTTGCTCTGATACTCAGATTGCT
The DNA here is from genome assembly GCA_024605115.1 of Rastrelliger brachysoma. Taxonomy (NCBI): domain Eukaryota; kingdom Metazoa; phylum Chordata; class Actinopteri; order Scombriformes; family Scombridae; genus Rastrelliger; species Rastrelliger brachysoma. The sequence goes on along the minus strand of JANJYP010025864.1, from coordinate 7,709 downwards.
TTGCTGAAGTGATACAAGCATTGGTGCCTCAATGTCAGACTCTTTTTTTCCTTGCCGCTGTTGCCAAGTTCTGCTCATATGAAAGAAAGTATGGTTCTTTAAATGTGAACATACCTAAACCTGCTCTGTGGAAATTGCTGGGGATATCTTTTGTTGTGATTTGATGCTATATAAGATGCTATATAAATTTGAATGTAGTTCTTCTTGTCTCAGAGGTCAGTGCAGCTGTGATGTTGGGGAGACATCAGACCAAAGCCCCTTTCACACATGAACTCAAGCTCGGGTATTAAACCGAAACCAAACGCGTGGCTTCATGTGTGAACGCACAACCTGATAACTGTTTTTACAGTCTGTATTAAATATCTCAGTAGCCTCCATAATTCAGTTGTGAAAACATGCACAGTAGCCCCAGTGAAGAATTTTGTAGGTATTCTTTAATCTTTTAACGCACGTGTCTAAATTCAGCTGATTGAATAACTCCCTTTTTATGTTTGTTTTTTGCAGGATTCAGTCCTCGTGGGGACCGAGGAGGACGAGGTGGAGGGAGAGGTGGATTTGGTGACCGTGGTGGACGGGGAGGATTCAGAGGAGGAAGAGGTGAGATGAGCAAAATGGAAAAATAAAGCAATGTATATCATATGATTGTCATCTGCACATTATTTTAAATGTTTCTGTGGCATAAGAGCAGCTTGTCCAGTAACATTGTAGCACATATTCACCTCAGCATCTCAACTGCAGTGGGTACATCTCAATTCTTAACTGCGTCCACATTTTCACATTAGGGCTACACAATATATTGCAAATTTATCATCACCGCAATACCAACATGCACAATATACATATTACATAAGACTGCATGAACAGCAATAAATGGTGTTACCATGCGTTATGCATTCATGCTCTGCATGTCAGTGTATTTGGCCAATCAGATGTAGCCCTACCATCTATCAACATGGACAACGATGCCAATGTGGTGAAGGCCACAGAGCCAAATACCTGGGTCAGACTTCAGACTGCATTTAAGCATCGTTAAGTGTTTAAATTGTTAGGAGAGTAAACTGATCTGCTCGGTACTGTAGTGGTGGTTTGTGTTGTAGTCTTATTGTTTTGTAATACATTTAATTATTCGTTCACATGATAGAGGATGAGCAGTGAATCCAAAGCATAAAGACATGAACATATACTTGAATATTTGTTTAATTATCACAAGCCATATTGTCATTGCAACACATGGAAGCATTGTTGCATATCGCATGTTTTCCTAATATAATGCAACCCAACTTCACAGTTTTCCTTGCGTCAGCAAGTCCATCTTGCTGTGGAATGGATAGGGCAAAGTAAAGTAGATAAGAAGTATTTTGAGAAATGAGACATTCTTTCCTCTTTAGCATCAGAGGAATCAACATCAATTTCTGATTTCAATGGGAGCATATTGCAGCCGGCTCAGCTCTGTTGGCTTTAAATGCTGTAAAGGCTTGTGATAGTTTGTCTGCACTATGCTGACACAAATAATGATGCACAGTTATCACTGTCAGCAGCTGTTTCCTCTGCAGCCTGTTAGCTGTTTCAACAAACACTTGCATTCTGTATTTATACTGTCCTGCAGCACAGAGCCACAAGAAGCATTTCTACTGGCAGAATATGATATTTGTATATTGATATTCTGACTGTGAATGAATTATTAAAAAATATTTATTTGGGTAAATGTTTCAGTAAAAATTGAAGTGATGTGACTCATGAAATCTAATTTGCAGGAAATCACAATGTTTCTATAATGACTAAGTCTTGCTTACTCTCATTGTATTTGTAATAACAGTTAATGTGTCGTGCAAATAAAATCTTTTTAATGGCATTTGTTTATGGTGTTTTTGTTGATCGTACCAACAATCAGTAATTGAAATGCAATAAGGAGGCATTTAGTCTGGTAAAGTGAAGGCTGCTCTTGTTTCATTGCCTGTCCTTACATCCTTGCTCCCTTGGTTCAGCTCTTGAATCAGGACAACTTTTGATTTAATACATGAGTGAGGCAATATCTAATATAGATGTGATATGTGTTCAATGTCTGCTTCTCAGGTGGAGGATTCAGGTCCCCAGATGGTGGAGGTTTTCGAGGCAGAGGAGGTGGCAGAGGAGGTGGCAGAGGCACCCCGAGAGGGAGAGGAGGGAGAGGAGGTGGCAGAGGAGGCTTTGGAGGAGGGAAGAAAGTCTTGGTGGAGCCACACAGACATGAAGGTTTTTGCTTACCAGTTTTATAAGATTATTCATATAACCTGCATATTTTGTTTCTGTTCATATTCTGAACTAATTGGCTGTCTACTAAAGCAGCAATGTAAAACTTGTATATTGATATTGTTACGTGCTTCAGACTACTCATTTCTATCTTTCCGCATATGGCATTTTTCTTTGTGTAGATTTACCAACACTATACATCTTTATTGAATGAATTAGTTTGTTAGATACTGACATGTGTGGGTCTACATAGGGGTGTTCATCTGCAGAGGTAAGGAGGATGCTCTGGTGACCAAGAACATGGTGGTGGGAGAATCTGTGTATGGAGAGAAGAGAATTAACGTGGAGGTGAGATTTATCTTGACAGCGGGACTATATGTATATGTGTATGTATATATTAATATTAAATAAAGCTTCCTTTCCCTTTTTTCTGTTAGGAAGGAGAGAATAAGATTGAATACAGAGCTTGGAATCCTTTCCGCTCCAAGCTGGCAGCAGCCATCCTTGGAGGAGTAGACCAGATACATATCAAACCTGGGGCAAAAGTCATGTACTTGGGAGCTGCCTCTGGGACCACAGTGTCCCATGTGTCTGACATTGTTGGACCGGTGAGTGCTGCCTTCTCTCTTTCACTCAGCAAGATGAGTTTAATTGTTATTATAAAGGGACCATGTGCATTCCCACGTCTATTTATATTGTGAGACTGTATTTGAATATCTGTGAATGACATACACTTTGAAACTCCCTATCTTATACTTGGCCCGTTAGCAACACCTCACCTCTGCCTTTGTTTGAAAAAGACTGTTTTTGTAAGGCCCCGATGTTAACAAACAGCAGTAATAAGATTTCACCGCTTCTCTTCATATTTTTACTTGAAGCAGAGACTTCTCAAATACACCATAAATGTTTGAGTCTTACTCAATCCAAAGCATTAAAAACCCTGGCAACATTGGAAGTGTTCAGAATAGGTTGATGTCCTGGCTCCGGATTTTTATATACATTCAATAATACTGTTATTTTATCTGTTAAGATGAACTATTATTATTGTTATCCTTCATTCATTAATTTTCCAAACTGCTTTATCCTCTCTTGAGGGTTGTGGGGGTGTTGGAGCCTATCCCAGCTGTCATTGAGTGAGAGGCGGGGTACACCCTGGACAGGTTGCCAGCCTATCACAGGGCTCACACATATACAGACATTAAGAACTTTATTTATAGAGCACTTTTCAAAATAGTGTTACAAAGTGCTTTACAATGCAGCAGAAAGTTTTAGGTACAAAATAAAAATGTAAACTACCTTGTAACAACGTAGATATCCAACAATTATAATGGTGTATATAGATATACGCAAAACCATTGAGGTACTTGGAGTGTACTGCATTTTCCAGTCACTTAAGTACACAATTTGAGAGATACCACAAGACATATATAAACCATGCCATAAGCCTGTGAATAAAAGTTGATTATGAAGCTGACTAAAACTGGCAAAATGTTCCAAGTGTTTCCATGACTTAATCGTATGTTGAATGGAAAAAAATCTGAACACTTAAAATTAAACCACTGTAATTTTAACTGAAAATGAGTTGATATACACAGCTGAGTCTCACATGATTTAATGGCGACTTGTTGTTCCTCTTTAGACTGAAAAGGGTAACTTGCGTCTTGTGTGTTACAGGAAGGGCTGGTGTATGCTGTGGAGTTCTCTCATCGGTCAGGTCGGGACCTTCTCAATGTGGCAAAGAAACGCACCAACATTATTCCCATCATCGAAGATGCACGGCATCCACACAAGTACCGCATGTTGGTCGGTAGGTAATCATGAGCCGCATCAGAACACTCCACTGAGACTGCAACAAAACTACATAGTTTGGACAAAAGCTTTCATTTTCAGGACGAGTGTTAATCTGATTCGTCATCATCATTCAATACAATAGCGATTTCTTAAGCCAACGTTTAATTATTTTTGATGCCTTAGAATTCCACCCTAATTCCACAATTAGTTACTTGATATATACACTATTTATTGATAATACAGTAACAGTAAGCCTATTCAGTGTTATTCCACAAAAAATAAAGGGCAGATTGGGGCTGCACTTCGCTCGGTGGCATGGTGGTTAGAGCGTAGGCCATATGGAGCATTGCTCTTAAAGCGGCAGACCCCGGTTCAAATCCCGGCCGGGGCGTCCTTTCCCCTCATGTCTATCCCCCCCCCCTCTCTCTCCCATTTCCTGTCTACCAACTTTACAATAAAGGCGTCTGTGCCAAAAAAAATATTTGCATACACTGTGCCGACACAAGTGTGTGTGTCTATATATATATATATATATATAAATAAATATAAAAATATTTAAAAAAAAAATGTGTGTGTATACAAACTAACTTCCTACCTAACTAACTTATAATGCCATATCCAAAGCAGCTGCACAGGGTAAGAATTGCTTGCTTGCTCTTTGTGGTTACATCGCCCAGAACGACATTACTCAGCTGTGTGAAGTAAGCGTATGGCGTATTAATTTTTACAATTGAGAAACATTTAGACAAGGCATAGCCTACTGCACGTCTTTTTCCGGTTGGTCGTCATGGAAACATAATGCTTTGTCAGTGGTAGCTACTGCATTTGGACCAGAGTGAAAACAAAGGTGTTGAAAAATGAAAATGTTTAGACCAGAGTGAAAACACCCATTGTTGATGCAGTTTTTAAATCAATTACTGACAAAACATACAACTTAAGTTTGATACCATATTATGTCTTACTGAAGGCATTTAATTGTCAAAATATTATTAATAAATATTTGAATATATTCAAATATTAAACAAACTTCGAATATGGTTTTTGGGCAAAAGTCAAAGCCCTACTGTAAATAGACAGGATGACAAAATAAATGCATCTATTTGTATGGACAGATCGATGCATTATTTCGTCGGCGATAAATTTGATATCGGTATGAATTGATTAATCAGTACACCCCTAATTATTGCCAGGCATAATGTTAAAATAAAAGATGCTGCATATTATTGGAGTGGGGTCGCACATCTAAAGCAGGTTGTTGAAAACTTCATTTAAACAGAGTTCATAAGAATTTTTTTATATTTTTACTTTTTATTAGTTATTGGAGTTGAGCGCAAGCTAATTACACTAATATCTTGCATGTTACTGTAGTCACACTTCAGCCTATTATAAGTAATTAGACAAATTGCTTATTGTTCTCTGAAAATCTGATGACCAAAGGAAAAGAGCCAAATGGTGTCACCATTCGTCCTGTACAGCTGTCATCTACTGGGATTTCTGACCATCTGATCACAGCTCAATGTCTGTCTCTTTCTAGGTATGGTGGATGTGATTTTTGCTGATGTTGCTCAGCCTGACCAGACAAGGATTGTTGCTTTGAATGCTCACAACTTCCTGAAGAATGGAGGACACTTTGTTATTTCCATCAAGGTAATCTGACGACCGCTGAATGCGAACTGATTAATTATAGTGAGGTTCTGAGATGAATACAAAAAGTTTTAGCATGGAAACTTGATGTGTCTGTGGTGCGACCAAAGTGACCATGGTGAAAACAAAGGTGTGTTTAAAAAATGAAAATGTAACCACTATGGGACAACATCCACTGTTGCTGCAATTTTCAAATCAAATACAGATACACAGCAGAGGAGGGAAACAGATTGACAAGGAGAAGTTAGGTTTAAAGGGAAAAGTTTAAAAAAGGGGGGGGGAAGTACATTTGACCATAATCATGGTGACTATAATCAGGATGTTTTACAAAATGAATTAGATGGTGCATAAATTGTTTTATTAGGCTGTGTGTGGAATTTGAAAATGTAATCTAAAAATAATCACTTGTACCAAATGGCAAATGGACTGTATTTATATATAGCACTTTTCTAGTCATTGCGACCATTCAAAGTGCATTACACGAATCACATTCATACACTGGTGAGAGGGGCTACCCTAGCCTACTCACCAGTAGGTAACACATTCACCGCTGACACAGCAACAGGTGCACTTTGGGGTTAAGTGTCTTGCTCAAAAACACATTGACATGTGGACTGGGGGAGCGGAGAATTGAACCACCAACCCTCCAGTTAGTGGACGACCGCTCTACTGCCTGAGCCACAGCCCTGCCGAAATATCAGTAGGCTACCAGCTGCCACTTTACAAAGTATAGCTTATACTGTGGCATCCAAACGGTTACACCACAACAGTTACAGGAAGATTTAAATTATAGATACCCTTGAACTTATTTCAATCAATTCATTCATGTTTAAATTAAAGTTTATGGCCATTTTGGACAGTACTCTATTTAATTAACTCGTGTTTATTCATGCCAACAGAGGAGGGCAACATGTCGTGAAAGTGAACCTATAATGAATGATATTAAAAACATGAAGTTTTATTTTTTGCGCTTCCATATATTTTACTTTAGAAGCAACATGTGCTCATCAAAACATCAGCATAGAGCTCTGGGCTTGAGCCACATAATCAAAGATCTTCTACTTTGTATGTTTGAATCTGACTAGGGGTGTCAACATTTACAATTTTTTCTAAACGTGTAAATGGGGCTCCTGATGTGTAACTAGTTACACGTGACGTCAGAGATTTATGATCTTCTAGCGCAGTAGCGCTATTCATTAGTCTCATGTGACGTCACATGTAGGGAGTAAAGTCCTCCATCACCACAACAGATTTCCATCAACTGAACTCTCAATTTCTAAATATTAATAAACTGTTAAAATTGTGTCGGAAGCTAACAGAACATAATTACTGCATCTAAATTACGGAGTTAAGAGGGGACAATATACTGCTGCCAACTTTACAGCTGTGATATCCTCAGCTAGCGTCACTCCTCCTGGTGTCCTCCTGTCAGACAGACATTCTGTTTACTGCAGGACTAAAGCTATATGTTCTTTATTCTGCCTCATTTTATAAAAGTTATTGAGGACCAGACAAGTGAGCTATGGTCAAGCAAGGTAAACGATTAATGAAGAGAGGTAGCGGCGACAGAGAGAGAGAGCGAGAGAGGCGAGTCAGATAAATTACACATTTTGAAGAACCATATCACACAGATAATTAAATCTGGAAGTGCTACATTATGTTACTGTAAGTGTAATAAAGTATACTAAAGCAGCACAAATGTAATAAATGATAATTGCCAATAATAGCCATTTTTGTTCATTAATCCCATTAAATCAAAGCCATAGTTATCACAAAATGTATTCTTGTAGACCCACTTGTCGCCAACAGATAATTCACAACTTAAAGTCCGACACTGGCTGCAGGTTTTCTGCAGGTTTGTTGCAGGTTCTCAAACACACCTGATTCTAATAATGAACTCGTTATCAAGCCCCTTACCAAGTTTAAATTGCTTGGGAAGGAGTTCATTATTAGAATCAGGTGTGTTAGTGAGGACATACCTAAAGCATGCAGGGCAATAGCTCTCCAGTGCTGTGTTCCAATACCCGTACTTCCACAAGTACACT
>JANJYP010025843.1:0-14286 GCA_024605115.1 Rastrelliger brachysoma | reverse complement strand
TAGAGTTTATACCTTCCAACCTAAACACTATACTTCAATTGGTGTGTTATTGATGAGCATATCTTTGTGAAACCATTGATATAACTGAGTGAGTACTGTCTGACAAACAGTTTCCCCCAACTCTAGAATTGGCCACAGTTCAGGTCATCAATAAATAGATGTCAAGTTTCTACAAACAGTAAATACCTCTACAAACAATCTTTGCATAATGAGGGCTAAATAGAATAGAAACTAATTCTGTGAAGAAGCTCTGTCTGTTACATCAGACCTGTAGAAAGATGCTGAAAAAAACTTTGAGATTATATAAGGTGCTGTGGATTTTTGGAACTCATGCTATGTTCTTCACCAAGGATGAGTAGGCCCTTGTCCCAGAGTTTCTCCATCAATGTTTGTTTGGTAGATACAGAAGGAAGAAATGTAATCTTAGGATGCCTGCTGTTTCCTTAATCAGGTCACAAGTTTCTTGCTTACTTCATTACTTTAAGGAGTGAGAAATTTAATTTACATTTTGTTTTTTGGTAACACCCCTCTCCCCTGTAGCCTCAGTAGCAGGGTCAAAACCCCATTCAAGTTCAATTGAATAAAATGGGGCCAATGGTACCAAGAAGGACATACATTTACTGCTGTCACTAGTTACAAAGAAAAGGTGGACACATGAGGGGATTATAAAATAGAGAGGGTACCTAAAGAGGACTAGAGTGCCACCCTGTGTATGGTGAAAACATTGCAAATGTGCACCACTGTAACACCACCCATATGCAGTATGTTTTAATGTAGATGTGGGTATGAAAAGAAGTTTTATGCTCTTTTACAAAATGAACCTTTTCATGGTTGTATAGAGACCTTTTGTCCCTGGATACTATTAACACTGACCATGCAGGTGTGTGTGATTAACTTTTGATATGCATGAAGGCTCAATTAAATCAGGACAAAACTGCTTGGATGCAGTAGCACTCCTCAGTATAGTCATTATATCTTTCCTGGCTGTGCCTTTTTTGAAAAACAAATTCCTCGACCTGGAGTCTACACACATGCAAATAGAGGCAGCCTGGATGTTTTTCATCACTTGTCATGATTTACATTCTTGGTTTGTTTGGACCCATCACATCTTCACCAGTGGTCAGGAAGGTCATGGCAGGTTAAAATGCTCAGATGAACTAATGGTGATATATATACATATTACCTGTATACTGATAACCTGAATACCACTAACAGGCCCAAAGCAATGGAGGATTGTTCTCCACAAATAGCTCATAATCATGTGACTGAATTTTTAATCACACAGTATGTTAATGTTATAAAAAAAACATTAGGAAAAATGCACAATAGAAAAGTAGGAGTGCCACATGTTTTACCNAGCTCATAATCATGTGACTGAATTTTTAATCACACAGTATGTAAATGTTCTAATAAACATTAGGAAAAATGCACAATAGAAAAGTAGGAGTGCCACATGTTTTACTTTAAACAGTATCTGTAAGTACACTGTAAGCAAATACTAAAACTTCCAATTCAAACATATTCATTTATGGAAGTTGAATTGTACAGTACATAATAAACTTAAACTGAATAGTGCCTCTGACTCAGCTTCACAATATTATGTTGGGTGTAAGATTTGTCAACACAGCCATACTTTTTATACTGCTCTATGCAATTTCCTGGTTGTCGGTCTACTGCCATGGTCCTGACTGTAATATTTCTACTACTATTGCATTGATGATCTCAAAACTATATTGAGACATTTACAGTCCTCAGATGATGAATTCAACTGACATTGTGACCTGCTGACTTTTCCACTACTCATAACTTGCTTGACATTTTGTTTTTTAGCTATAGCTCTACAATTTTTCAATTATTTTTAGACATTCATGGTAACCAGAGGAGGTGTCCTACTGACTTTGGTGATCCTCTGACTTTTCTTCTAGTGCCATCAGCAATGTATTTTTTTCACCTATCATGTGACCATCAATAACCATCAACTTCTACTACATCTACAGATCCTTGATGATGTAGCCTAAATGCTTTGGTGATTCTATAGAATTCCACCATGTTCTTGATGTAGCCTATATGGTTGTAAGTGAAATGTCTCCACCACTGTTGGCTGAATGGCTGGACTGCAAAAGCTCAGTTAATCCCCAAAAGAAAATGTGCCCACTGAGTTTTATGACTCCTTGCAGAACTAATGACATTTTCATCAGCTTCACCAGTACTTTTTGTTTAGTGCTAATTAGCAGATGATAGCATAATTAAATACAAAATTAATTTGGTAAACATGATAAACATTATACCTCAAAATCACCACTATTCAGTTTCAAGAGTCAGTTGAAGGTGTTGTATGTGGCTTATTAATAAATCTGTGCCTGTTTATGTTTTATCATCTTGACAAAGGTAATAAAGAACGCAGATATGCAAATGTTAGGATGATGAGCCTTTTCCTTAATAGCACATTTGTTTTTTTGAATATCAGGCAGTTGGTTATTTGTTTATGGTCAGGATCTCTCCTGGAGCTTCCTGACCATTGTTCATTACTTTAGTTAAATCTTATTCTGAATTTGCCACATAATGTTCTGCCACGGCAGGACATTTTTTCCACTGCATTCCTATTTAAACTCATAAAACAACCTGAATTATAGTTAAGTGTTTGATCATTAGTAATTAAATAATTCTAATCATCATGTTTAAATTCCCTTTATACATTCTGACATACACCACCTGCTACCTTCATATTGTCACATTGCCAAGTTGATGATAAACACTGTTTTTGTGGTGAGGTCCATTTAAATCACAGGCAAGCTCTCCCATCTTAAGGTGCAACAGATATGGAAGGATGCCCTGTCTCTCCCAACAACAACACTTTGCATACAGATTTCCATATATTCCATTCAGGTTGGGATGGAGGGGGAAAGCTCATTTTGATTTGTTGAGTCACTTGACTGCCTCATTTCCAAACAATCACAATCCCATCTTCAGTCTAGCAGGATCTTATCTCTGTCTTCCTTTGTAGAGGACGAGGAGATGGCAATAAAGTGAGTTACTGCATATTTGATTCTTGGGCCTTTACCATTTTCAGCAGGCAACAGGTTACAGCAACCATGTGGAAAATACCAAGGAGGTTTTCACTGACTGTAAGTCTCACTTTGCATTGTGGATTCATTTCTGCAAGGTGTTTGTAGATGAGAAGTTGCTCTAAAGGGCTGATTGCATTACGTTGAATGTTTACGGGGCATCCTAAAGCATAACACCTTGCATACTGTAAATGATTAATGGTCCAGCCTCACAGTATGTTTTTCAGGGGGTATGTGATGTGGAATTCACAGATAACTGGGCTAGTGATAGATCTTGATGCTCTTTTCAAGGGTAGAATGTGTTGCTTTCCCAAGGATCCACTGGAGGATGTTGAGATTTGGGGTGAATCTGTGGACAAAGTCCTTGGTAGCAAAGGTGAGAGCCTCTTTTGTTTGCAGGGAATCAGGATAACAGTTAATATTTAATTAAACTACTGCCTCTTTCTTTCAGGTTGTATACACACTTACTTGCTTGCTTACTTTCTGGGACTTCTAGGTGGACAGATAGCTTTCCGGGAGTTCCTGAAGTCTGAGTATAGTGAGGAAAACATACTGTTTTGGCTCGCCTGTGAGGAGTACAAAAAAATCAAGACAGTCCCAGAGATGATCTCCTCCGCCAATAGGATCTACTCAGAGTTTGTCCAAACTGAAGCACCAAGACAGGTAACTGTGTGCTGTAAAAAAAAAGTTTTGGCTTTTGGAATTCAATTTGCAACATTTACAAATATAACATTCCTTCATGAGGATAACTGATTCTGATCCGATTTTATAGTAGTATAGTGGCTGATGTTAAGCTGCTTATTTGTGTCTTTTATGGTACTAAAAATATAAAATGCTACTTTAGTGCACTTTAGTTCCAGAACTTTGCAGTGAAAGATGATGAAAAGTTGCTGTAAGACACCCCTGGGTGATATCATTTGATTTCAGATCAACATAGATTGCAGTACCAGAGAAAACATAACAAAGAACATCTCCCAGCCGACCCTGACTTCATTTGATACAGCACAGAAGCTCATCTACAGTCTGATGGCCAGGGATTGCTACCCGCGGTTCCTAAAATCTGACATCTATCAGGGACTCCTGAGGAGAAACGATTCAAGGTGACTGTTTTCAAACTGACAGCCTTCCAGACAGGCTCGCAAAAGTCTTCTCTCCAGCTCTGCCACACAATCCAAGGCCTAAGTGTAGCTTTATTCAACATGTGTGATTCAGTAGACAGTTCAAGTGAAATTGTAGCATGTATTATACTTTATCTCATCAATTTTGTCTTTTAAGAGATTGTACACATACTTATTCTATGATCATCTTTTTTCTTTGCCCCACTCCATGATGTTAAAACTAAAAAAGAATTCCACATTGTAAAGTATTATCAACATTTTAACTAATTGATTATGCAAATATAAATTCTAATATGCTTGGCCAAATTCAACCTTTACATGGAAATAAATATGTGAGTGTATTGTTAAACATTTGTCCCTTTTTGTGTTGTGTGAAATGTTAATATTTGATCTTCTTGATTTTATGTATCTTAAACAGAAACTAAATGCATTCAGTTGAATGACATTTAGGTGTGGCCTTTTTGAATATCATTCAAATCTCCTCTGTCATAGTTGAGGAGTCTGTAAATACAGTCATTAGTCAAACACCAGATGGCAACAGAGTCCTTCAAGCAACATCACTCTACCCAAAGTAACCAAGAAGAAAAGGGAAAATATGGCCACGCTGCAGTCACTCCCTGAGGCAACTTCCTTTAGCTTTGTGTTGTGTATTTCTGCAACATCTCAACTGCAGTTTGTATAACACTGTTTTGCACATAGTATAAGGTGAATTGGAACTTTATGAATCAATGTTGTCAGGAGTTAACCTTGCTTGAAATTCCAGACACAGGAGGGAGGGAGGAGGCAGGGTGCTCTCTCAGTGGCAGCTCAATTGGTTTCAGGTTGCCAGATGAGTTCATTCATCATGAAAAAGTATATGAGAAGATTGAAATCACAACTTGTAATCTGTTATGATGGAAAAATCCTAAATGAGCTCATTGTCCTTTATGTAAATCTCTCATCCAAAGAAAGTTATTGTAGGTTGTGTGGTGCAGAGTTTAAATTTCAAAGCTTAGATGAAATTCATGCAAATACAAATAGTACAGTAAAGCAGGGTTCTCAAGCTACTAACCTTTAAATGTAATATAATAGATCCCTAGTATACAGTGTAAACTCACAAGGAAAATATTGATGGGGCTTAGTGTTGTAATGTGTTAAGCATAAACATTACACCATTTGCATTGTTCTCTTTGTAATATGATCTCCCTGTATTTGAAGTGTCTTTTTGAGTTTGGAAAGTGGAAGTAGGTACAGTGTGGTTTCGCCATGTGACTACTGGGTAAGTGTCAGACTTAACATTTTGCCCTGTTTGTGTTGGTGGCATTGAATGTGCAGGGGATTTATTTTAAGAGGTGTTTGGTAGAAGTTGTTCTGTGTTTTGCAGACAGCTCACCGCAACTTCCTCTAGTTGAGACAACCCTGGCTGCATTCATCTCTTTGAGGGAAAGGGTTAAGTTCGTTGGGTGCAATTAAAAAAGGAGAGAAAAAAAGTTCTGCTTGAAAAACCACATGTTTAATGTGCATTCATGTGCATGGAGCATAGCAATGTGTAGCCTAGTAAAACTACAGGATATTGCTTACAGGAAGTGAATAAGACACAGAAATAACAGAAAGTGAGCAAAGTTATAGTTCTCAGAGTGACAGCAGTTGACAGAGGAAATTCACAGATGGGTGTTACACCCGATAAAGAAAATGTCTGCGATAACGGTTTATGTCAGCACAGCCAGCTATCAACAGCTGCGCTCTAACACAAACATTTCCTGTCAAGCATACAGACACAATGTCACAACAGTACTCACGTCAAATCCAAGTAGAGCTCATTATAATCTCTTTGATTATTTTTTGAGGTTATACTTGTTTTATGGTCAGACTTTGCACATTTTATTAGTCACTGCATTACCAAGCTTGCAGCTTATTAACAAAGCAAGCCTCAGAACGGTTTTCTTTCTTTACCCTATGCATTCACCCTATGCATTTACTAGCAATCGAGTTTTTTCCATTTTTGAAAAGTTATTATTGAAATGTGTGGAGGTTTTTTTGTTTTATTTTGTTTTGTTTTGCTTTTTTTTTGCTATTGGCTTTTGATTATTTAGCTTCTACCTTGAGAGAGAAATGTAATCATCACTGTGAAAATTATGCTATTATATCTATTTCTGACACCTTATTTTGCACTTATTGCAGTTGTAAATTCAGATTGAGAAATTACAAGAAAGCAGTACAAACAACAAGAGAGTAAGGGTCAAAATTAATAAGAAAAACAGACACCTGACTGACTGTCTAAACAAAGTTATCAACTATGAAAAACGGAAGCTGATCTGGAACAGTTTCCTCCANTTGCACTTATTGCAGTTGTAAATTCAGATTGAGAAATTACAAGAAAGCAGTACAAACAACAAGAGAGTAAGGGTGAAAATTAATAAGAAAAACAGACACCTGACTGACTGTCTAAACAAAGTTATCAACTATGAAAAACGGAAGCTGATCTGGAACAGTTTCCTCCAAAAAATACTTGGAGAGTACTGATTAATGTCATATTGCTTACATAATTGGGTTTGAATGACAGACTAAAATAAAACTGAGGAACCACACCTTAACCAATTATAACGTAACAAAACAAAGAACTGATCATGTTCCGCTGGACATTTAAGAGGGATTTCCAGGAAGCTAGCATAACCTTTCTTTTGTTTGTTTCTGCCCAATTTGGAACTGGAATTGGAAACAATCTTAAACTGCATTGCATCTTTGAAGGGAAACATTTATTGTAAGACCGAGGGGAGAATTAGTGACGCAGCTCATCACTTTGAAAGAGATCTCTAAGTAAGATCTCTACAGTAAAAAGCAACAAATATGTTTTATTATTTTACTTCTACAGATTGCTTTCTACTTTACATGCTTCAATAGTGCCTAACATGGAAAGACTGGTGGGGGGTTTCGTGGTCCAAGACGCCTACCACTTAACCACAGTGTCCCTACTTTGGTTTCAGTGGGCAGCTTTTGTTATATGTCATCCCCCCATCTCTCACCCCTCATATTTCCTGTCTGTCTCCACCATCAAATATGAAGTAATGGCAAAAATCTGAGAAGTGGAAACATGGCTAAAGATATATAACACTACAACTGGCAGACATGAATCCATATCAACATGGAGCGTTGCTCTAAAGTAATGTTAACTGAGGCTTTGTTTCTGTTAGATATAAAACATACAAGGGGGTAAGAATGAACTCTTGCACAACAACTGCACTGTGGCCACAAGTGACAATGATTTGACAAATGTTAAACCAATATAACAGTACAAAATGTGATGAGGTGAGAGTTTTACGTCAGTGAAATGGTTCTGTAGTGTCACTTATAGATAAATATCCAGATAACGTTATGTAAGTTAATTCAAGCTTTTTTCACTGTCTTATCAAGAGTTAACTAATGGCCTTAACATTAAAACTGGAAACATAAAATAAAGCATAATGTATAAACAAGGNAATTCAAGCTTTTTTCACTGTCTTATCAAGAGTTAACTAATGCCCTTAACATTAAAACTGGAAACATAAAATAAAGCATAATGTATAAACAAGGAAAAAAAATTAGCTTCTGTCCATAGATAACAAAATTCACATACCAGCACCTGTACACCTCGACACCAATTATCTTTATGCTAAGCTAAACTAACTGGCTACTGCCCATAGCTTAATGTTTAATATACAGACCTAAAAGCAGTATCAATCTTATAATTTGACTGCATGTAAAAGTAAATAAATGTATTTTTCAAAATTGCAATCTATTGCTTTAAGTCAATTAACTAGCTAACATTTTGTATCCAAAAGCTATTGATCAAGTAAAGCTGTGACAAACCCCTGAATGTACTGAACTGAGTGAGGTTGTGTTTTATTGCCTTTGAATTCAGTTTTTCATTTGATAATACAAGAATGTATTGTTTCTTCTTAAAAGTAAGACCCAGTATTTTTGCTATTACAGATATCATGATGACATGAGAAGAATAGCTGCTATCATGCTTCTGTAAATATGTAATAAGCCATCTGTACTTTGGGTTGTCTGACCAATGACAGTCACATGAAAATGTTTTCACTGCATAATAAGCTATGTATACATCTTGAGAGATTTTTTAAAAATCTTGTTGGCTGGGGAGTGTTGAAATAGCCTCTGTACCTAATTTATAAAATGTTTTCAAAAACTGAAACAAAAACAATGGTCCTCATAGATAAATGGGACAGAGACTAAAGCTCAGCATTTACCTATCTGGTGTTGAACTTTCCACTGCCCCATTTGCATCTTCAGACTGCACACCAAACAAGAAATTATGCAAGTTAGCGTACAGTACAAATAGACAGCTGTAGCTGTAGTCGGCACAAGTTTGCGTCATCTCCAACTTCCTCTTTTTCTGTGGTTAGTACAGCTTGACGCAGTGACGCTATATACCAACGTCTGCTGCATATAAACTGGAACTGAGCGGATTCATCAAACAGACACACAGCAGCCATAGATCTCACTAATCGGGCAGCCCAACATATAGTCCTTTATGTACATGCAAATCCATATTTCTGTATCACTGCCATGCCAAGTCTAGTCACATCACGACCAAGGGAGCGTCAGCACTTCAACATGGACGCTGACAAAAACAAAAGTGGAAAAGAAAGGTAAATATTTCTTTTTAACAAATGTATAATGAGTACAATTTTCTTTTATTGCTGATCAACTTTTTAGTATAAGAAAACTTATCAGTGAAGTAATCCTTCATGGTTTGTGTGTGTTTTGTTAACCAGGGGAGGAAACTTGAAGTCTCGGTTGCAGTGCAGATTGTCTCAAGGAACTAATACTGAGGAGTAAGTGAAGAAAACCTCTCTGTTGTTTAACAGTGTTTCATGGAAATAAACTATCGGAAGATATTTCCAAGATATTTTATGCATTAGTGACGTTGGACCCTTTTTTTTTTACAGGCTTTGTTTTGAAGAGATGTCCCAGTGGTCACAATCACTTGAGAGACTATTATCATCGAAATGTAAGTTGATCACAAGTCTCAATGTGAAGACTTATCAGTAGTTGATCATGTTTCTCAACACTGGCTAACTGATGCTGTTTTTATTGACTTGTTTAGACGGAATGAAGATATTCCAGGCTTTCTTGAAGTCAGAGTTCAGTGATGAAAACATTGAGTTTTGGATGGTGTGTGAGGACTATAAGAAGATCAAGTCTTCCTTCAGGATGACCTCCAGGGCCAAAAAGATCTTCAAACTCTACATTCAAGCTGAAGCTCCAAGAGAGGTATGCCCAGACTTTTTCCTGACAGGTTTACTGTGAACTGTTGAAAATGCTGCAAATTAATATCACTGATCCAGCTGAAGTATTTATAGGTCAACATTGTGTTTCCTCTGCTTCCAGATCAACATTGATCACAAGACCAGAGACGTGATCAGGCGGAATATTAAGGAGGCCAGCACAGTTTGCTTTGACGATGCCCAAAGGATTGTCTACGGACTAATGGAGAGGGACTCCTACCCCCGTTTCCTTAAGTCTGACATCTACAGGGCTTTACTGGACTCTACGTCAGAATCAGAGAAGATGTAAAGAAAACAGATAACAGAGACTTTACTTTTGTAGAGAATGAACTGTGAAGCTGAGCCTGTTTTACCTGGGAGAAGCTGCCTGACAGCATCTTTGTTTTTGTTTGTCTTGGGACCACCAGTGGTGATTCTTCAATACCAAAAGCAACTGAAATCTGTTATTTTCAACACATTCATGCAATCCCTCTAAATGCTGGATAAATCATGATTCATATGACTGTATTAAGAGAAGTATCTGGCTCTGTGAAGAAGCTGTTGAAGAGAGGTTATTGAGAACTATTTGTGATGGAAATGATGATTGCAGTTGAAAAATGGCTGTAGTTGTACATTATCAACAGAAGCTGCTGTGAAAGCACAAGTTAAGCTTCCTAGACATACCACAATTAATTTTGTGAAAATGTTAGGGACTTTCTGCGAGAGACGCCAGGAAGTGTATGTAGTGCAACAACACCCTTTGCCCAAGATGCAAGTGCATGAGCTGGTATCTGCATTTGCACTTCATTTTGAATTAATATTATCCCATCAAAGCGATAGATGTAATTTAGATGTGATTTTTATGCATTCTGCATTCAACCTCTTTACATTCTTATATCAGTGCTACTGTGTCAGTGCTATGACATCAGTGCACACTGAAATAACAATGTTACAACTATAATTATCTTTTATAAGCTAAGTGTTGTATGTATGTATGTATGTATGTATTTGTACATATTTAATAAAGAATATTGAGTTGTCTTTGAAAATCAGGGTGAGACTTCCTATGTTGAGTCACACAATGTTCTTACTAGCCAGACAGGCACATATGAGGTCAGGTTCCTATGCATCTTTAGATAGACATCACTTTAAGAATGCACAGGAAACAACTTAGTCATGAACCAATTCATTCATTCATTTTTTGGCTCATTCAGATACTCACAGTTTGAGTATTTACCACATAGTGGGTTTGGTGAGTGTGGAAACAGCTACAGCATGGTGTATCATGATCATTTAGTAGTATAGTGATTCACATGTACGAAACTATGTGTCCATGTTATGTTTATAGATCAAAAACATTGGATTTGTGGGGATTTTGGTGTATTTTACAGAAACTCTTTTTTAATAGTGCAGTGGACTACATGAATAAGGCAGGATGTTCCCACCTACACAGCTTCTGCTCTTGTCTCAACCTTACATGTACTGTTGCTTTCAAGCATTTTCTGATTCATTCAGCCCTTGTGTTACCATTCAGTCCTCTGATTATCACTGTAGCAATCTAATAAGCTCCTCAGAAATTTTCAATGGTGCAGAAAGGGTTACAACTAAAACTGCATTTGTGTATATCACAAAAAAAGCACCAAAAAGGAAGTTTCCCCACGGGATTCAACAGGTATCACATTGTTAAAGGTTACAATCATTTAGGAGGAAGTATTAAGACCTAACTGCCCAACCACATCCTCTTTTAATCTTACTTGTACATCATGTATGCATGAGGACATTAACACAAAGGCGCACACAGGGGGTAGTGGACAGCAAACTGTCAGTATAAAGGTGTCACATTATTTATACCAAAAGAGGTATCATCAGGATAACAGGATAATTTTTATTTTTCACACAGGCTAGGTGTTTGTGTTGTTTTCACAGAATTGCAGCTGAGGGTTAAACTAAAGTGCGTGGATCACTGTGTATGTAGTCATTGTGTCCTTGCTCTGCTCTGTTTATTAGTTGTTAGATTACTGATTAATGTTGTCACCACTGTAAAAAAAAAAAAAAAATCTAAGACACAGGATATTCGCAATGTCACATAGTGCATCACTGATGTAAAACTTTGGTGACATCCACTCCGTTCTAGATAGACTGCTCAGTCATACAAAATGTTTTCGAAACCCATAGGTCGTGTTACCACATGTGTCATGAGACAGAAGTCATCCCTTTGAAAGCACATGAGCTGTATACAAGAGCTCACTGGATAACTGTATGATGTTGCTCGACCAGTTCCACAAGGGAGCCTTTGTTTCAGATCTATTTCAGAGGCAGGTGAAAAATATTCCAAGGTGGAATATTTCCATCAGATAAAAATCTTTTTCACTCATGATGACAAAAAGATATATATGTATGGCATTACCAATTAGATCAAATAAAATGAAATCTGTTAGAATTACAGGACATGAAATGCTTTAAAACAAAATGTATCCGTTTTTTTAACAGAAGCAAAAGGAAGGGCAACTGAGTTCACACAGCACCACATACAAAGAAAAAACAGAAGTGCATTTTTTATATTTTCATTTTCTGTTTAAAGTTAAAGCAGGACATACGTGCATACATGGGAGTTGAGAAAGCTTTTATCAGAACTTGATAAGCAGAATAAGGAAGTTTAATGTCATGCAGATTTTCACTTAGCTTTCAACATACCAGGTGAAATTTAAAATCAAGGTCCAATATAACCTAGCATATATCGGTAGAAAGACAAGAATCAGCCTGGACACTTAAGAAGTATCTGGTCCACCCAACATGTAGTTCTTTGGAATATGGACAGAATCTACAGCACATGGGGATAAGACTACTAACACTTAACAACATCTATAACAAATTCATGTGTTAACCACTACAGTGTGAGCTTGGCTTCTGCCTGCTGTGAGAGCTGCATTATGTAAAACCAATGTGTGATCAAAGGTATACCTCAATGGCCGCAGTTTAAGGCCTATCATG
Organism: Rastrelliger brachysoma; assembly: GCA_024605115.1. Classification (NCBI taxonomy): domain Eukaryota; kingdom Metazoa; phylum Chordata; class Actinopteri; order Scombriformes; family Scombridae; genus Rastrelliger; species Rastrelliger brachysoma. Next base: position 1,866 of record JANJYP010025843.1, on the reverse strand, counting down.
CAAATCTTGGCTGTACATTTACATCTGCAGTATAAATATGGGTTATATAATATCTTTTTTTACACATTTATTTGTTATAAAAACAAATTAAAGTAATATGTTTGTGTTCTCTATTACAAAAGGTCATAGTGATGATGGTGATAAACTAAAATGATGCTGTCTGACTCTATGCATTTAATCAGGAGCAGGCTGTTTGTATGTTCCGATAATGAGTGACATAAATAGTTGAGATTATACTAGTTTTACGTAGGTAATGGTAAAGATAATGTAACCTAGTTTCTGTGTTTTGCTTCATTGGTTGGCCCATATTTATACTACTTCCTCACCAATGACCTTATAATGTGTGCTATAAAAAACATCCTTATTAAGTCATGTGGTCCCATTGTTAGTTTTCATATAATGCTTTTACAGTAAAAGTGGGTAAAATAATTGGATATGTTTCCAATGATTTTCTCAGGTAACTTATAGGAAGATAATCAGGTGAAACTATGGTATCAGTTTCAATTGTTTTCAAAAGATGTATTTTTATATTCAAATCTTAAAGATGTGTATATTTATAGAGATACTGTAAGAAAGGCATCTGAAATGATGATTTATATGTTGGTTCAATCTGTTGTGGTATCTTAACAAGGTAACATTTCACACACTCATACTGTCTGTACATATTCATACCACAACACAAGCCTAACCATTAATGATAGTGTTTAACTAACTCTTTGTTTATCTACCAAATCACACTTTTGAAGATGGTGACTAGAAGTAAGTGAGGCTCTAATGTGTATGGTTACTTTAATTAATTAAGACCAGGGTGTCTGTGGTACTCTCACTATTTTCATTTCAATGCTTTGTCTTCCTGTAAATGGTTTAGTTTATGAGAATATTGCAGTGTACTTTTGGCCTCTGAAGGTGTAGGTTACTCTATCGCAGCTACTTCCTGTTGAACACAGCCCAGCCCAGTCCTACAAACCACATTTAATTCACATGTATCATCGCATCCTTATTTCTATTGGCGAGTGAGATCTTGTCTGTACCGGTTTTTGTTTGGTTGGTGTGATGTTTGTAGTGCCGCATTTATTATGATGCCTTGTTCATTTTTAAATTCCATTTGCTTCAGGGCACACATTCCTTCAATTGTGTTTTTTTATTTAACTGTGACAGTCTATTAAAAGAACAGCCTTGTACGTACATGTCACACTACTGAATAGTTAAACATGTCATAACAAAGTGATGAGCTTGAATATCTTTTTGGGCCAGAAAATTACAAGTCATTGTCAGTCTCTTACACAGAAAAGCAACAATCATTAACTAAAAGGATACAAGATATTCACTTTTAACTGGATTTAGAAATGTTCAAGTTTTCTGTGATCAAAATGTTTTTAGCCAAGCTAGTAGCATGATTTTACAGATGGTAATGCCTGGTTTGGTCAGTTCATATTCATATTCCCCAGTGGATGACTCCTGTAACTTAATTTGGTGATCTGACTTTTTCTGCAATACCATTGTGGCATGACAAACTAAGGAGGGCCCGGGCGGGTTTGAACCCACAACCTCCCGGGTAAGAGTCACGCGCACTGACCCCGTGGAGCACGAGGACATGCTTGTGAAAAGAGGGGGAGAGATGTGACAGTTGACTGTCCTGCTACTATGCCTCCAAGTTGATCATGTGCCCTGGCTACTTGTCCACAGGGATATCCCTTTGGATGACTGGTCAGCGCACATGACTTTTACCTGGGAGGTTGTGGGTTCAAACCCCGCCTGGGCCCTCTTTAGTTTGTCATGCCACACCATCATCAGGTCAAACCTTTAAATTGTATAGTATTTAGCTTCATGAACCAATACTTTCACTACTCCCATTACAATCAGCCT
>JANJYP010025798.1:0-11317 GCA_024605115.1 Rastrelliger brachysoma | reverse complement strand
CAACACCAGATACAGCATCTGCTATTGATTCAATTACTTCCATGAATAAATAGATTGCTCTGGGTTATGGAATGAGGCCAGCTTGGAATGTTTAATGAATTTAGTCAGGCTTCAAAAGTACATTTTGAGGTACAGCAGGTGAATGGGACATGTTCTTCAGAATTTGATTCCTCTTGCAAAGGTAACAAATTTCATGTGAGGCTTGCTAGAGTTTTTTAATAATGTGGATTTGAATGTAGGCTATCTATGAAAGTGGGCTAATTCTTCAACAACTTTAACAGCCTGTCAAGAAATCTAGGAAATAGCTACTGTTGCCATAATATCTTCTCATATCTAAACAGGCAGAACTTGATATCAATGACAAACACTCTCTTTTGTCTCAAAATACATCAGGCAGTTCTCAGTGCCTGTCACCGTAATAGCGAGTGAAACTGACATTCAATTCTATGGTGTGTCAATCCATCATTAAGAAAACAATAGTTGAATTGTGGGTTCATTACACTTGATGGTGAAATACTCACTCTCATGTCTTTGTTAGTTAGGAGCCTCCAATTTTTGGGTTCCTGCAGAGAGACAGAGAGCCCACTGATGTGACATATATTTCACTGTGGGGGAGGAGGCCATCAGAATAATCCGGTTAGAGAGAGAATGCTCATGACAAAAGGAGGAAGAGCAGCCAAAGCATTGTGGTCTGGCACATCAATAGTGATGTGTACGTTCATCTTTGATGTTCACATCTTTTTGAATGCAAAGGAATGGATTTAGGTCACGCTGAGTGATTTAGCCAGTTGGAGAACCTGTCTTTTATTTCTACTCTCCCCTCTCTTAAAGATTTTCTACTATGTAGACAACTTACCAGATATTCTGTATTTTCATTGCTGCTGTATTTGCCAGGACTAAGCTGTTAAGGAATTTTAAGGTGTGATGAATGCAAACAAATGCAAATAAATCATGAACCAATTTAAAGAACATGTAGCAATGAGCACATTCAGAAAAGTCGGCCTTTGGAACTGTTTTGTGATTCCCCACCTCACTCTTTGCAACTCATTTGCCTTTATGAAAGTTGGCCTCTGTGCCTGCCAGATTGAGTGTCTGTCTATGCGTTTGTGTGTTTTTGACATCCATTTTCTCAGCCTCTCCCTTGTCTCTGATTCTTTGTAGGCACAGTGAGTGAGCAGCGGGAAGCCTTCACTCCAATTTGCCATTGTTTGTCATCACTTGCCCTGGTNCACACACACACACACACACACACACACACACACACACACACACACACACACACACACACACACACACACACACACACACACACACACATACAGCCCTTCCACTTTCTCGGGAATGCCGACGCTGGCGACCCTGGGACTGCAGTTTTGACCTATTATTCACATAACTCCATGTTTCCAACTGTGAAACTAAGAGAACAATTATGTTATTTATATACGATGTAATTCAAATTATGCAGACATAACAGTCAAATTCTGTATTTTACTTTGTATACTGTATGTGCTTACCCTTGGAAAAGCATGGTAGTTTTGCATTACAATACGTGGGGACAAAAAATATCTTCAGGCTACAGTATATACATTGGTACTGTCGAGGCCAATTTGGGTCCATCAGATTTATGACAAAGTTAAAATTGAAAAACTTATAGATTTTATGCAAACAGTACACATTAAATTTCACTGGATTGGGGTTGGACACAGACATAGAGATAGGACGGATATTTCAAAACCTAGACAAATGAAACCAAAACTATCTTCATAGCTAGAATCATTACCCCTTGGAAGTAATGCGGAGGATAATGCTTAAATGCATTCTATGCAATGAATGCAGGATGAGAAATCTCATATTGTTTCCACTACTTACATAGTTTGGATGGTTTAGATTAACTGCTGTGCTAGAATATTAAATAATGAGGCATGGGTATGACTTGATCAACCTGTCTAGCTCTGTATCTAATTGTGCATTTGAAGCTTGTAGGGATCTCATATTTGATTGCAGTAATTAAGGAGAAAGCAAAGGTCTCATTAAGCAAATTACCTTGTTGTTGAGAAGTCAAGGGTTAAAAGCCTTTACTGGCTGAACTGATGTTCCGTCTCATCATCAAGGATCATCTAACCACTGGAAGAGGTCTCGGTCTCTGATTTCACTGCACATTTATCCCATTTGTATCATTAAGAGTTCATATACTCAAATATATGCATCAGAACAAAGCCTATTTGTATTGTGAAAATCTATTATGGCATATGAAGTTTATATGTGCTTTACTTTCCGTGTCAGTGGAACATGGTCAGACTTCTCTCATTTTGTTCCACTAAGTTTAACAACAATAAGACACCCTAACTGGTCCTAAATCCAACCCAAGCACCCTATGGTGTGAATTCATTTTATTGATGGATGATGGTAGAGAGAACTCAGGAGGGAAGTTGGAAGTGGATTCTATCTATTATTTTGAGCCCTGTGTCCTGGCTAGTCTCTGGCATGGTCAGTGTTCCTGCCTGTTGGTGAGACTGAGCCAGAACCCTGGAATGGGCAGTAAGTGTGTTGACGTAAGGGCTGCTTGCCATCTGGGCACTGGGATTGACGAGATGATGGCAATAACTTTCTGTACAGTTGAGATAGACAGGAAAACGTCCCTTGTTCCCGCTGTGGTGGTGGCACCAAACCCCAGTGCTTAAGATGAATGGTTCTATGCACAATCACCCCTAGTTTCCACATGTAGACCAGAAAGTGGGAAAACAGAGCTGATTTTCATCATGATTCTTGTGGCTACTTTCACATACACAAAACAATCTGGATAAAAGCCATAAACTCATTATGGTTTTATTCAGCTTTTATATCCTGCCATCCAGGTCCAGCATTGCCACCTGCCAAGTGCCAAATGCTGGTAAAATTTGCTTTTGGCAGATAAATCAGTGAGCTTCCACTGTCACACTGATCTGACAGTTTCTGAGATGATAGCATTGAAGTGTCTTTGCCACATACAGAACCTGCAAAGAAGAGTGGAAATGATTTTAACAGCTGAAGTAACTTAATCATAATAACAAACACTGGTATAAACTTACAATATGTAAGATGCCAATCATGATAGCACCACTGTATTGTTACTTGTTGTCAGTTTTTGTAAGCAAACCACTATCCCTTGACTATAAATCAGTCAAATTAAAACCATGATCTCTCCTGCAAAACTAATATTAAGAACTTGGAAAGTGGCACCAAGATGAAAAAGAAAAGTCTGTTAATAGAGTCTACACTATGAAAATAGTGCACATAAAACACTGCCACCCTCTCACCACAGATGTTTGTGATGATGAGATGGTTTAAAGAATAATAAATAAACATGAGTGTATTTCATTGTTACTTTTGTTAACAATAAAGTACTACCATATTGTTGGTTAGTGTTTTGTATGTTCAAACAACCCTATAATGTTCTTCAACTTCATCAACCTACTCTAACCAGCTTTGCTGTTCAGTCCTGCTTATTTGAATATTCAGATAAAAACTGATTTTGTGTCAACATACTGTGTAGTCAGTGACAAATGTTTTAATTCAGCTTAGGATATGGGAGAAGTTTGGAATGTGAGATATCAGGCTTGTCGATCATTGCTGTTCCTGCAACAAAAAAGACCCCTCTCCTTATTCAACAGAGTTCCATTTAAGAGTTGCTGATTACATCTCTGAACATACCAGTTACAATTAGATGTGTGTTACTGATTAGCTAGGGACAAGTGGTTAAGGTAACTGATATGTGATACTAGATGGACCACTTTTGTTTGAGTCCATTAATGCTCCCCGTGGGCATATTAAGATATATGATATATTTACCTAAATTCCTTTTAAAACAGAGTCCCAAACATCCACTGTAGATTTAAAGTTGTACCTTAAATATACTAAAATATACTAATGTTCATAAAAGTAGCCTCTTACAAAAGCATGCTGACAATTAATTTTTTTTCTCTCCTTTTTTAATTTAATGGACCAATGTGAGAGATTAAGGGGAATCTATTGGTAAAATTGGTTATCACTGGTGTATAAACATCTGAAACTCAGACAAGAAGAACAGACAAACCAAACAATGGCTCTACAGTGGATGTTTCCTGTTTTATTGCAAGTTCCACTGCCATCATAAGTTCTCCTACTTGCTTAGAAGGGGAAAGTGAGACAAGTTGTATTCAGCTGGTTGAATACATCCAATCTAATCTGAAATCTCACCTCTAGAGGCCACTAAATCCTTCTGAATCAATGTGTCAGTTTTAATTTTGTTTTGGCCCTTTGTTTATTTGAGAAGTTCATTTTTGTTCTCGTCTTGGATATTTAAGTACAGCCAAATAAGAAGTGTTGGTCAAGTTACCTGAAAATGTACCAGTTACTCAACATTAAATGAAGCTTCACTACACTAGGCTTTTATGATGGTTTGTTTCATTAGCTGGTAAAAATTATTTCCTGTGGTTTGTGGCTGTACATCATCATTCAGACAAGTCAAGTCAACTAAAGCACAAACTATTCTATCACATCATAAGCATGTTGTTCTTTTTGTGTGTGATATAAGATTCTTATGATTTACCTTTATTTTATTGGCAACATCTTATGAGTTATGATAATTAAAATAACTATCACAATGCAAGTTGGAGTAACCCCCCCTCCATGCGTCTGCCTTTTTCAGTCCTTAACCATTTGCATTCCTGAAAATGGACTTGAATAGATTTGAGAGGATTCATATTTTCAGTTATAATGCCTTGTGTGTTTTTGTTTTACAATTTAATAGACATCTCCAATAGATTTACAGCTATCATGGGTATGATACCTATGCACACCAACTCCAATACTAATGTGTTAAAATGCCTGATGTTGTGGCGGCTTTTCAAAAAAAGTTGTGATTAAAGTTAGTATTTTTAGTATTTTTAAGCATTTGCTGCAATGTAATTGCTGTATCAAGTGAAATTTGCAAAAGATAGTTGCAGTTTTCACTCTTTATAATTATACTTATTATAATAATTCACTTAAAGTGATGCAATTAAGATGAACATAATCTGTTAAATAGTAGGGTAGCACAATTCAACCAGGATTAAAGAAAAATAATTTTTTTCCAGGCCAGGGCAATGTGTCCATTATTATTCTAAAAACATTTAAAAATCAAACCAAACCACTTTTTAATTTCTACTCATTGCTTTTTCCTTTTCTTTCTTTTTTCTTGTTTTTTTATTCCCACAATGAACAGACTGATGAGAGGAAAGGAGACCCCCCCCCACACACACACACACACACACGCACAAATATGCACACAATGACCGCAGCAGTAGCTCCCCTCTCCTCCGTATCAGCTGCAGTTGAGTGCCAACTGTGTAGTTTCTGACTGTAATTTAGATGCAGTATTATTTCCAAAAACATTTTAACTATTTATTGACAGAAATCCATTTTAGTGACAGAGAAACTTAATCCCTGCCACCGGAGACAATATGATCAGCCAGGCAAACTGCAGTTTATCCCTAAATACACAGAAAATGTCTTGAATCAAATTATCCAGATCAGGAGCAGCTCTTGCTGGGAATATTATGAACCAAACATAAGGTTTTATCCACAAAAACAGCAAAGGTAAGACATAATCTGTGGCTGTAAATTTTACTTTGTGACTTTCCTTTTACTTTTTATTGAGTGAGTTTTAGTAGGACAGTGAAGGGAGTCAGAAGGTTGGAATCAGTGAAATGTTGTGTCATTTGTGTGGATATCCTGAAATTGAAAATATGAGGACCATGGTGACTGCTGTTATGCAAGGTGTTTAAACGGAGGATGCTTGCTGTGACTAGCGCAATCAGCTGCTCTGTATTTGACTTGCTATGCTGAGCTATAAGTGATACTGCCCTGCAGCTGATACTTCTGAACACAACAGTGTGTCATAAGACTGTTGCATGGTTAACTGCTCTGAGAGTTGTCTTGTAGCCATATTTCACTATCAAGAGCAACACACACACACACAGAGGGAGAGAGAGAGAGGGGGCCCCTTATGGAAACAGCACTCCTGTCACTCCCTGATGAACTGTATCAATATTCTCACAAACCCTTAATTTCCACAGCATCCGTTGCAGCACTGGTCCTACCCATACAGCAAACTCTTGCCCACTGAATCCGTTCCAGCTCCATCTCTGATCTGCACTGAGGAGCAGGACTTGCGAGAGCACGAGATTATGGTGAACTACAATCTCACAGGAAATATAGTGAGAATTCAAAGTTTATCTGGATGTAAACATCAGACTACTACCAGAGCCGGTTCTATGATGGCATTTGCAGGTCATATCAAGAACATTTTTGTGCATTTTCAACTCTGATTTTCAAAATAAAGTAGTGTTTTGCCAACGTGAGTTTGAGCAGTGTGTTTTATTTTAAATAACCCGATACTTTGTGTGCCACATCCTGTTTATGGTGATCTAGTCAATGTGAATTGATGCATCATGGCTCCGTCATCCAGCAAAAATACAACTGCTGCATGTTTCTGCTGGATGCTGGAGCTGGGACAGATCAGAGACGGACCAGAGATGTATGTGGTGGAAATGTGGGTCCTAATTTTTGTGAGACACGCACCAGGGTCGGAATAGAGCTGTGACAGATGCTGTGGAAATTGAGGATTACAATGCATACGAAAGTGAGCTCAAGGTCTTGCAGGTAGTCGTTCAGCATTCAGCGAGGGAGCCGCTTGGACCAGACGGCGAGCGAGCCGTAGGATCCGGCCGCGTATAAGTTCGCTGACCGGGCCGCGGAGCTCTCGCTGGTCCGTTGCAGTGAGTGACACTAACTGTAGTAAATTAGACAACGTGTTTGAATGTTTTAAAAACCAACCCATAAAACTATATATTTATGCCATACACTGTTAGAAAGCTTATTGCGCTGATTCACCCAAGACTAGTCACACATTATATGATTGTTTGTTATGACTGTTGTTATGACTGTCGCCGGCCGGAACCTGCGGCTCCCTCGCCAAACAGCGACCGGGACCTGTGCACCAGCTCGCTGCCTTGGGGCTGCTGCTGCTATTTTGTTAAGTGAGCTAATATTACCATTTTGCGACGTCCATGTTAAAACGAGTAGGTAGCGGTTTGTGTTCTCCAGACTTGGGTCATAAATGTAGCCTACATTATGATTTATTTAAGGCAAAAGTTCTGACATTGTATCCTTGAAAGTAATCCAAATTGGCACAGACAGCTTGTTGTTTTTCCCCCTTTAACATATCAAGTTAAAGGGGGAAAAACAACTTATTGAAAGCTGGGTTAATGCCTGTAGCTCTTATCCAATCAGGGTAAAACTGATTCACATACCAAATATTCATAAGAGAAGCGATCCAATCAGAGCAAAGCTAATTTACATACTGAATTTTAATGAGACAAGCAGCCGTCTTCTCCACCAGACTTTTTATATGAAACTAGGATGACATGAAACAAGCAGTCTGAGGCATTTCCAGCCCAAATAATGATACAAACTCCATTAGTGGACATCAGGAATTAACACAAAATTAATGAAATATGTGTTGCATGGGATCTTTAATAAGTGTTTGCTTAATTTTTCTGTTGCAATTAGATTGGTTTATTATTTGAAATGTACCTATATGCTGTGACAAAAAGGAGGACATGATATAGTATGGGCAGAATTAAAAGAATAAAGTGCTGACAACAATAATTAATGCATACATACATACCAGATGAACAAAGCTGTATGATCATCCATCTTGTTGTTTGAAAACACCAGACTTCAGTTGTTTATTATTATGTGACATGATAAGTCAATCTGAAAAGGGGCTGTAGTAACCCGCTCAAACAATGCATATCGCCCCCTAGTGTTGAGGAGGAGATGTTCCCGTCAGTAATTCGATATTCTCAGTTGCATGTCAACTGGGACAAAGACAGAAGTCCCATTATGGCGCTTTTCCACTACACACTCCAGCCCTACTCTACTCGAGACCAAGTTTTGAGCATAGCTTGATTAAGCTATGCATATAAACTTACTGAATAATACCATTCTACACTACAGAAGGGATGTCAAGGTGATACTTAAATGTGCCAGGGTTGATGGGCCTGCCTATCATTTCCATTGCTCTGATGAGTTCCATTGTTTTTTAATGTATTTCTCCTTGTGTGTAAGTCTTGTCATGAGTTGTTAGGCCACTACATTATTAACCCCCTCATATGTGATGACCTATGAATTTAACCTTCTTTAAGTATAGCAGCCAGTCAGTTAAATTCCTGCCATGTAAATGAGATGAAAATGTTGCAAAAAAGTAATTTGCATGTGCATCACACTTCCCCGGTATCTGTGCTTGTACCCATTATTCATATGCTCAAAACATTACAGATCTTGGATGCTAATGTAGTCTCATAGCCTCTGCCCAGTGTTTGAGCCTTCACACTCATACTTTACTGGGGCCTTGATTAAATTTGTTGCCCCAGCCCTCTGCCTGCCGGCTGCCAGATGACTGTGAATATGAATGAGACACTAACATTGAATGTTGTGAGGCTCTGTCCTTGCTTTTCCTTTCTTGTCGGCTCATTATCCTGGAAGACACCCTCCTTAGAACCCATAGTGCGAAACTTTTGTCTCCCCCTTCTGGCAGGGAGAGTAATCACACAAACGCTATGAACGTCATCGCTAAAGACCCCTTACACTGTCTACATAAGCTGGCCCAACCAGGTTTCACTAGGGTGAGGTCTGGTGATAGGTTGGGGGGCACTCAGGATAGTCTGTTCCCATTGACCATCATGAACCAAGCATTGATGGTTGACATAAAATGCATTATTATCAATGTGCCAGTGAGAAAATTGCTACAGAAACCAGATTTAAAAAATATGGTTGGCTATACTACAAAAATAAAGAGAGATTTACTTGCTCATGATAGGCTTAATGAGCATTGTATGAATCCGTATGGCAAGAGCTTGAATATAATTGACATTCATTATATGTAAAAGTCCCACACTGCAGCTTTAATCTCTTTCCATTCTACTGTCTCTCTCTCCCCCAAACTTGTCAACACTGACACCCACACAGTGATGAAACTCACTGCAGTACACATACAAATATGCTGACAGACCAAACAACCCACCCTTTCCTTTTTCTTGTATAATTTAAGGGGGGAAACAGATGAGAGATTTCAGACATTAGATGACAGGACACAAAAGCCAAACTGCAAAAAAAAAAAAAAAAATTCACCGACTTTCACTGACTGTTGACCTCTATAATCCATAATATTTTGGTAGGTAGCTTTGTGAACCTGTGGTTCCAAACAGCAGTGGGAGGTAAATTAAAATTGTAAACTTTCATATTATGAAAAATGATAACAGAAAACTGCAAACAGCACCCTCCCACCATGTACAGCCTGTAACAGCAGGGACAAAAGAAGCCATATTGTGGATTAAGCAGTTGTTTTGTAGTAGACACAATATTTCATTCTAAAGTTCTGATTTATCACTCTGGGTGATTTTTTTTTGCAGGGCCACGTTTGTCATTTAGGGTCTGATTTACTAAGATCCCAAATAAAGGATACTAAATTGCATGCACACTGCAATAGATTGCGCGTTTAGTTTGCATGTGTTTTGCGAGTGATATATTAAGATTAACTGTGTAAATGAAAACAGGTGCAGCAGGGTGAAGATAGCTTTAAATGAGGGTTTTGCATGTGTTAGTGGAGAGTTGAATGAGCAGAATGCTGCATGTACAAAATGAAATTAGATCAGGTTCCAGTGGAAGAGATTAACAAATATACTGAGTTATAATAACAAAAAATTACCAGAAAAACTGACATATGGGAGAGTATTTGTGACAAAGTCAATGCTGTTTGCAAAAAAAAAAAAAAAAATTATTAACACGGGTGGATAAGCTTAATTCGCTGTGTATTGTATCATTGTGCCTCAGTCTCCTCCTCTGCATAGTAACAGAAGTCATGTGTATGCAGTGCACAGTTGGTTAATGCCTGCCTTTCAAAGGTATTACTTATAGACGCAGTTAGCATCAGCAAAATTACCTTTGAGTTTGGTATATCGTATTTTCTCCTCCCTGTATTTTGCACACTGTGTTTAAAATGCCTTATATTACATATTCATTATGACAAAAGTCATAGCACATACTCTTGCACATTTGTAAGACGCAACCTTATTGTGCTGCATTTGTAGATCAGCTTCCACATTTTTTTAGATGATATCAAGTTTGCACATGTTTTTACACATGCAAACCTTTAGTAAATCAGGCCCTTAGTCTGGTAATGCGGTTACATATGAAAACTAACCACCTGATCATCTGTTCACTATTTGCTAGTGTAGCATTAGCTCTTCTTAATAGTTAGCTAACTGAACAATCGGTGCAGACATTTAGTTTCAGTAGGTAACGTCCTTAGCATTTTGTTGTGACAGTATTGGCCCTCCTTAAGCTTTGCATCAACCAGCATCAGCAGCAAAAACAGGACCTGTCCTGAAATAAAAATCAGCTCTTTAAATACACTGTAATTACACACACACACACACACACACACACACACACACACACACACACACACACACACACACACACACACACACACACACACACACACACACACACACACACACACACACACACACACACAGTCAGTGGGGTCTCTGTCAGTATTGACAGACTGTGGTCCTGGACCGACTACAGACAGACAAACCCAAGGAGGGGAGGAGACGCCTTGCTCTGCCAAGCGCCATGGTTGGACAGCCCTCCAGGGTCCTGGGGTGTGAGAAAGTCCTGTGTGGCATCCCTGGAAACAAATCCAATATTCAATCAATTCTGAATTCATCATTTTGGCACTTTGTCCAGTCTCAAGCACAAGATTTAAACAAACACAGTAAGGTCTTAGTGGGATGAAAATGATCCACACCAAGTAAATATGTTTGCAGTGATGATATGATTTATATTAATATGTGCCTAGGCAGTAAGTAATAGGGGAGCAATGATGTCTCTTACTGTAAAAATTAAAGTAAATATATACATATGCTCCAGCACTGGTTGTCCAATATTTATCACTTCAGGTTTTGACTACAAATCCAGTTTTGAGAATAGTTTAGATATTTTATCATTCATGTTTGTAGTCAGAGCAAAAATACAATCACGGACTACTGTATCAAAGTTGACTCTGCGTAGAAGAGGAGAAACTGGAGAATAACAATAAACTGTAGACCAGGGATCTCCAATAGGTGGCCCGCGGGCCACATCCAGCCCGCGGGAGCTACACACCTGGCCCACACCGAACATCAGGCCTGCACTGAATACAGTGGCCTATTGGCCTAACATTAAAATGCAAACTCATCTTTCTGCGAGG
>JANJYP010025793.1:0-11012 GCA_024605115.1 Rastrelliger brachysoma | reverse complement strand
CACAGTGGTTTGACCTGCTGGGACACTGGCTGTAGGGTAATATGTTGGAATATTTGCAGAAGGGGGCGGTAATATACATACACACACACACATGTAAGCGCCACATTCACCTGGGGGAGGAAGGGGGTGGGGAGTATGTTGACGGGAGCTGACTCTTGATTGAGGGGCTGTCCCACTCTCCCTTTACAGATTTATGACTGAGAGGATTTGTGTCCAGTTGGGGTACAGGCAGCTCAAACTTATCTTGCTGATAGACAGGCTTGTAGATTTTCCTTGAGTGGATTTATGTTTCAGTTGGCGCTGTATACAGCACCTCGAATATCCCCGCGTTTTACACTTTATTTGAACTTTACATTTCCACACACAGCAGCTCTGAGTGGCTCTCAACCACGAGCCATTTACTGAAAATGTAATTATTTATGCTCCAGCGTAGAGAAAAGATTTTATAAGGAGTCTCACATTTTATCTAATTTTCCCTCGTCTCTGAAGATGGCCGATAATGGTGTCGGATTTCTGGTGATTCCGTATATGGAATATTATTTTTACTACATTATTTTAAAGTCACTGTGATTTATGGGGCCTGGGCTCAAGACGTGATGATTGTAATTAATCTGAACCGTCGCAAGAGGAAAAGGCCAACCACTGATCTATACACGGCATATGGCTGTGGGATCTTATTCTCCCTGCACCAAATCTCACTTCTTTCATCTGAATCAGCACATTTTTTGGCTTCACTGTGCAAAGGGTGCTCTACCAGATTCCATTCATGCGGTCATTGCTCTTTAACATATACATGTTTGTTACACCACATGTATAGATTATCCATGCATGTCCACAGAAAGCTAAAAATGGAAATTCAATCTGCAAGCGGAACGCAATTTAAAATCACACCTTATTTAAAAAAAAAAAAAAAAAAAAATTGATGGAAAGAGGCGGGAGGAATATTTGTAGCTGGGAAGACTTTGCCAAATGTAAGAACTGGCCCATGTGTTGACCTTACTCATCCTGCGTGATTGCAGAAATAAAAACTCCTGTGAGTCTCAGACTGGCAGACAAAGGAGACACTGGTAGCTGGAGAGCTGGAAAGACAGAGAGAAAATTCTGAGTAATATTGATCTTAGTTAATTAGATTCCTATCTAGTCTCTGGGGACTGGTGTTCCCGCAACACATTTTAGAGTGAAGAAAGTGGCTGAGAGATATACCAGTATATGAACTCAGTTAATTTAATTTCAAAGCCCCGAGTACAAAATGTGATTTGATTATTGGGAATATTTTTCATGTCTAATTACAATTTCTCTTTTCTACCCTAAAGTTTATCTAAACTTTTTTTTTTCCTCTCTGCCTTTTTTTTTTTTTTTTTTTTTCCCGGTGAATCCTAATGAACCTCAATCCTTGTTTAAAACTAATGACCGAGTGTTTATCTCACCACCTCACCACCACCCATCCCTTCTCTCCTCCCTCCTCCTTTATTCAGTTCAGCTCAGTAATTCAGTATGTAGTGCGGAAAAAAAATTTGATTTGAAATTGAATGCTGGTATTGTTAGTTTCTCCACTCATTGAAACTAAATGAATTTGCGCATTGAATCGCTAATTAGAAGGTATTTTATTTCACTTTACCTCAGGTTGATGCCTGTGCAATAAAAGATATTATAAAGGAAAGTCCAATTAGCAGTCCTTGTCAGTGCATTAGGTAACATGTGAGCAGGTTTCAACCAAATTGAAAAACTGTGACATATTTATTCACAGCTTTACTCTTCCGCTTTGAGAGTCGATTGCAGTGTTATGTTTTTTTTCACTGTGTTTCTGGGTTTGCTGTGGTCTTCCTGGATGTGTGCTTGTGTGTGATAACAGGAGTGGGTGGTGTGTGTTGAAAGGAGGGTGGTGGGTGGTGTGTGACGAGGGGGGGGTCATGTTGGGAAGCAGCGGCCTGACGTCCCGGGGCCACACACCAGGTCACCGGCTTTCATGGCTGATCTGTTTGTCATAATGGCTTTTAAAAGGTCACATGTGTTGATTAAAATGACTGATCGTTAAAAGCATCCGCTGGTAAAGCTGCGCACGTTCACACACACACACACACACACATTCACACGTGCACACATATCCGCGGGTCATGTCCAACGGTGTATAGTGCCATTTGTTATGGATGGATGCAGAGAGGGGCCACGGATACATGAATTAGTGGAGTAGGTCAGGCAAATATATGAAAGGCTCCACACTCTGTTGAAATATCGTCATATTTTTTTTTCTTTCTTTTTTTTTTTTTTTTACCCCCTCCTCCTCGTGTCACTCGATGCGGCGAGAGTGTGCGTGTGAGGGATTTTTTTTTTTTGTAATATGGTCAAAGCCAGAGATTCAGTGCAAAGCAGAGGAAGATAGACGTGTAGCATTAGCACCCGCTGAAAAGGATTATCCATGTATTCTCCTCACACTTGTCACCATTTATCTCTTACATTTTTTTTTTTTTTTTTTTGCGCTCGCCGCTCTCTGGCCCTCTCTCCTCACTAGATCCCTCTCTCTGGCTTTCTTTCACTGCGAGGCAATTGCTCTCGTGCATCGCTGGGGGAATTCATTGCACTGCTCTGCTAGAGATCCAAATGTATTACTACGAGGCTGCTGTGAGTGGCTGAGCTGTGTCGGAGGGGGACGTACCTGCGTCGTAACCCTCCTCCTCCTCCTCCTCCAGCCCCCCCTCACCATGTTCCTGAGCAGCACCCCTCCCTCCCCCCTCCCTCCTCTCCCCCTCTTCCATACCTCCACATACACCCCCCGCAGGCATCTCGTTGTATGGGGGGCTATAATTGTTGCTGTAAATTCTGCCGCTCCCCTACGCCCCTGTCTTAACCGCCCATTACGCACGGTTCACTACGGCCCTTGTTGATTGCAACTGTCAAGAAGGGCAGATTTATGCACTCTGGCTCAGAGATGGAAGGATGGAAGGGAGGAGTGAGAGAAGGGTGATTAGGGGGAGGCGGGTTTATTGGGTGAGCCCACGCTTGACCCCTCCTCCAGGCCTCGGTTTATCCTCCGTCGGCGTAGGTGGAGATGATTGAAGGCGAAGCGAGGCCCGGTGTACTGTAGCAGGACTCGGTGCAGGTTTGCAAGATGGAAAGGGGAGAAACAAACGCTCTGAAGTGGGCCGATGATGAGATCCGGGGCTGATCCGTTGAGCTTTGCGCAGTGTGTTTGTGTGTGTATAGTATATGTGTGTATGTTTTTCCACTGTTCACACTCACACACACACACACACACAGACACAGCCAGCCTCTCAGACACCCTGTCCTTTCTCAGAAAACACCACTTGTGTAACAAAGGCTGCTAATCTGTTGAGTACAGCAGTGAGCCCTGTGTGGGGAAAAGCACTTCCTCAGCCCATCACAGAGTCCACTATGGTCACACTCTAATCCACTGAGCCATCAAAGCACTAAAATAAACCATTATACTCTGATAGGCCCTCTGCACTGCTGTTTCTGCTCCTTTTTTTTCTTTAGTGGTGCTGTGTTGTTATGAATCAACAGAAAATGAATCTTTGTTAGAGCAAATGATTCATCGTTTAATTAGATACACTGTAAATAAAAAAAAAAAGAAAAAAAAATGAACAAATCTTGTTGTTAGAAACTCCTAAAATGGGAGGATTTCTCAGTTTTATAATATTTTAAAATGGCAGTGAATGTCTAATTTGTGTGAAAAAATGAAAGAGACATTAATTTGGGGTTTGATAAGTTGTTGATGTGCATTTATTGACCAGTTATATGACTCATTGAAAAGCAGAGTAATGCCAAGTCGTAGCACTGGCTTCAAGATCGTANTGTGTGTGTGTGTGTGTGTGTGTGTGTGTGTGTGTGTGTGTGTGTGTGTGTGTGTGTGTGTGTATGTGTTATGTTAAGTTTATTTAGTGTGCTGTGTTGTGCTGTGTGTTTAAGTTTACAATATATGTCATATACATTACAGTTAAGGCATGTCATATGTAGTTGTGATAGCTTCATGTTATGCTATTTTATTTACAGTACTACACTAAAGCTTGGACACACCTCTCCATTCATTTGAATTATAAAAATGTGGACTTGTACTATATGTGTCATTTTGTGTTATGCCATTACATCACATCACTTTTTGTTATGTATCTTGTCATGTTATGTGACTTTGTGTATTGTAATGTACAATTTTAATATCTTATTATTTTATATACAGTAGGCCTATTATACAAAAGTCTCTAGATTTGTTGTTATAGCAATGCCATAGTGAACATATACAATGATTTCTTAGTCTTTTTAGTAGAATACAACCAGAAAATATAGGAAATGTGTATGCAGTATTAAGGAAAACTTGCTTCTATCAGCTAAAGTGGCAAGTACACTATTAGAGCAATAGCAGAAACCTGGCTCTCTTAAACCTAAAATGTAACCCTATAACCCATGTGTGATGTGTTATATTACGTTATATGTGATGTTTAGTGTCGTCTCTGTATTGTACGTATCATCTTTAAGTTCTGCTTGTGTTTTTTTTCTCTTTGTCTCTTCATTTTACGGTATCATATGTTATGTTGTGTGCCATTATGTTGCATGTCATTACATATTACTTCATCACTGTATTACATCTGCTTTAGTTCCCTCATATGTATCATTACGCATCGTCATTTTGTGTTTACATCATGCGCAAGTATGACTCTATATTCAGTCCGTCCTCTGTCATTTCATCATATTAACCTCCACCTCTACTTTATTTTATTATATTGAGTCCTGTGTTGTTTTATCCTCTTCTGTTCTGATGTATTTTCCATTCAGTATTGTCCCACTAGTGTCTTTTAAACTGATCCGTCCACACTCTGGAGCACGAGCTGCTGTTTGTTAGATAGTGATAGATAGTGCTTGTTGCCCAGTTGGCAGCATTACTGTAACGCAGCTAAACGTGCACAACTCTCTAAGTGGTCCCTAAGTTGTCCTGCGGGGATGATGGGATGCCATAGTAGCAGCAGTAATGGAATTACAGGAAAAGACCCTGCCCTGGTCGCACTGAGAGGCACAAATGGAGGATGAGATGGAGTGAGGTGGAGAGGCAAGTAAGAGGCAGAGCTAACAGAGCAATCTACACTATGGCACTTATGGAATTACCCAGTTCACCACCTTCTTCTTCTTCTTCTTCTTCTTCTTCTTCTTCTTCTTCTTCTTCTTCTTCTTCTTCTTCTTCTTCTTCTTCTTCTTCTGCTTCTTCTGCTTCTTCTGCTTCTGCTTCTGNTTCTTCTTCTTCTTCTTCTTCTTCTTCTTCTTCCTCTTCTTCTTCTGCTTCTTCTGCTTCTGCTTCTTCTTCTTCTTCTTCTTCTGCTTCTTCTTCTGCTTCTGCTTCTGCTTCTTCTGCTTCTTCGAGCAATCAATGGCACTCATTAATAATTCACAGGCTTAGGAGGGAACCATAACTGTCATAAATGGTAATTTTGTTTGATCATTACAATCCTTTTCATTGGGATAAACAGACAACATTATTCATCAGCAAAGAAGTATAAATATTCATGACACGCACTTATTCTGTATGCAGAATAGTGAGCGACCTGCAGAAGAAAAAAAAATCCAGGCTATATTGATGTGATTTCCCCTGAATGATGAAATAATTTACACAATTGATTAAGATGAAGGCTAATCTTTATGAGGCATATATGGCTGAATATGAATACACATGAGCGCCGGTCTGTCATGAACTAGATGGATGATATGCGGGTGTTTGTCTTGTCTTCCTGCAAAAAGCGTCACAGAAACATCAGAGGAAGTCAGGGATTCTGAGGCTCCGTCCACATGAACGCCATACCCTTCTCTCTCTCTCATGCTTTTCACAATATGTCACCTTCATTTCATTAGCTGCAGCTGAGTATCAAGTCTGCACCACTTTGAATTTTTTATTTATAGCTCCATTGCTTTCTTAGCATCATCGAAAACACAATCAGAGTTACTGCTGCAATCCATATCTATCTGTTGTGTCGAAAATAACTGCTATGATATTAGATTGCGACGACGCCGCTTTGCTTATGAGTAGGAAGAAACAGATGGGCTATTACAGATACAGAGACTGAAGCAAATTGAGGTCATCAAGCAGGTCTTGTGAATCGTGCGTTCAAGGCGTCGGGCGGCGGTATAAAGCAGGAAGGAAGGAGTTTTGTTTAAAAAGGTGTTTTTGGCGCAAATGTATTCAGCGCATATGGAAGAGGATGGGCCTCTGGGCACAGACAGCCGTCAATGGGCAGGGATAATTTGATGAATGCGTTTGCTTTAGCTACCCCCACCACCACCACCACTCTAACTCACCCTCCACCACCACCACCACCACCACCACCCCTTTCATAACCACATTTC
The DNA here is from genome assembly GCA_024605115.1 of Rastrelliger brachysoma. Classification (NCBI taxonomy): domain Eukaryota; kingdom Metazoa; phylum Chordata; class Actinopteri; order Scombriformes; family Scombridae; genus Rastrelliger; species Rastrelliger brachysoma. Next base: position 4,670 of record JANJYP010025793.1, on the reverse strand, counting down.
TTGTTCTTTTGGCTTTATTTTCGTCTGTCAGATGAAGTGAGCGTGGTGGAATTTGCCACATTTTGTATTCATGCCGGCTCGCCTGTGTGACCGCGGGGCCGGGTGACTTTGGAAAAACCGGAATCTCTCTGTTCAGCTTCCCTCCAGCGTTCGTTCCTCCTCTTTGAGCCTCTGTTGCTCACCATGTGAGGGTGTTTAGGAAGCGAAAAAGGAAGGGAAGGGGAGGGGGAGATTGTGTAATGTATGTGCATACATGTGCACGCTTGTGTCTAAAATTTAAATGATGAGCTGTCATTATAGTCACGCAGTTTTTTTTTTTCGTTTTTTTTTTCGTTTTTTGTATTTCAGCTGTTTCTGATCTCAGCTTTGTTTGGCTTCTTTTTCACAAGTGTGTCGGTGCATGTACAGGATGTGTGGGAGCAGGCGCTGAATGCGAGCGAGTCACCACCGGGGAGCGATTTAAGGGCCTTTTATAGAGATAGATCCGTCCGGTTTACTGGGCTGAAGCTGGCTACCAAGAATTGTGACAGACATGTGCCTGCTAGACCTCATACATAAACCACTGGGGTGTTTGTATGCCTTTATGTGTGTGTATGTGTGTATATGTGTATGCATGTGTTGTGGGAGATAGCGATAGCTGTTGTGTCTCCACTCACGTGCCTTGCCTTCAATTGCCCAATCAGTCAGTGGAACCCTTCAGACAGTCTCCTCTTAATAAGGAAGCTTCCAGCCCAATTCCCACAGATAGCCTAAGTAAATCAAACCGGTGAGGAGGAGAGGAGAGCCTCTTCAATCAGGCTCTAGAGAATGGAGCCTGGGCAACTCTGGCACTCCAGACAATAAGAGAGAGAGAGTGAGAGAGAGAGGGAGGAGGAGATACAGTGATATTCCCGTATGGTGATGACTGTGCTCAGAGTGAGGTATACTATTCATTCGGCCTCAGCCATCTTCTGAGAGCTGCATCTCTGCACCCTCAGGTCCTCTACACTCTGCATCCCGCCGTAAAACATTCCCCATTGTAATTCATGTTATGCTGCGAGAGCCTGGGCTTTTGGTACAGGCTCATGGGTGCATGCATGCACACCCCTCCCCTCCCCACTAACCACCCCTCTCCTACCCCTACCCCCCATCCATCCACCCACCCCGCTTCCAGCTTTATAATACGGTCCTCATGACGAGCTGAACGAGCCATAATACCATGTTTTGTATTCAATCCCGATAGCAGCCATTTCAGCAAAGCCACAAAAACCCGGGGCCCCAGCTTGCGCTCTGGTCAGGGTTCAGGTTGGACCATTCTGAGCGGTCCCACGTCGGCAATTTGGGGGTGGGGGGGGTTCGAGATCGCTCCAGGCCACATGCGCCTTGTCCGTCCATCACAGGTGAAAGGGAGTATAGGGGAATAGGAGAGAGAGAGAGAGAGAGAGAGAGAGAGAGAGAGAGAGAGAGAGGGAGCCGGAGCAAGAGGGAGGAGGGAAGAGGAGGACGGGGCGGGGGGGACAGGCTGAAGTTGAAAGTCGAGGCCCTGGCATCTGCATCAGGCCAGGCCAGCAGATGTGGCGATCCTGGTCTATTTGAGCTAAAGTGATGATTAAGGGATCATGGCCCTTAAATAGACAATCCTGTTTACCCAGTTTAGGGCTGCAATCAATCCGCCACTCGCCAGATTAATTGAGACGCTTCCGATTGATTTTCTTTTTTTTTTTTTTCTTTTTTTTCCTCCCTCCCTCTCTCCCTCACTTCCCTCCTCCTCCTCCTCTTCTCCTGCCCGGCCTTCCTATCAATGACTTCTCAAACTGCAAGGCCATAATTCATGAGAGAGAGAGAGAAGGCTGCAGGGGTGGAGTGAGGACTGGGCTGAGTGCATAGGTAAGTGCATGTAAAAATGTATGACATCAAGTTACATCATTGTCTGCTCTGGGTACATGTGTGGCTCGGCAGTGATGTTGACTCAGTCGGTCCACCACGAGAAAGGCGATATCTATCTTTTACTCGATTCTGGACACAAAAAAACCCTTGGCATTAGTCCATCTCACTGTACATATGCTTTATTTGTGTCTTTATTATTCCTAATTAACACTTAATATCGCCTCTGCCGCACTACTTAAATGTGTATCGCTAAAGGAAATGTCATAAGATATGCCAGGGTGAGGAAATCTCTCTATTGTGCCACCTGTAACGATCCTCATTAGTGGCCGTGCTGTTGCAAGGCTGACAGAGGAGGCATCAGTTAATTAGGCCAAAAGGATGAACTTTACACATACATCCCTGGCACCAGATGATAAGCGCATCAAGATATAAGAGTTCCCTCCTCTTCTTAGGAAAAAAAAAAGAGAAAAGAAGGGATCAACCTGGAGCAGGGTTTATTTCCTTCCTCAGCACTCGCATCGACCCTACGCTTAGCTTTTCTCTTTCTTTTTCCTCTGTATGGATACACACACCTAGGTGGACACGTGCGCTTGTATGTTCAACGTATGTTTATGCACATTTAATTGGCTGGGAATAAGCTGTCTCTTTCTTCGTTTATTTTTTTATTTATCTCGATGGGAGAAAGATGGGGAGTNATTGGCTGGGAATAAGCTGTCTCTTTCTTCGTTTATTTTTTTTATTTATCTCGATGGGAGAAAGATGGGGAGGAAGGTGCTCGCGATTGAACTCGTCTCCAGCAGATCTCCTTCATGTGAGACAGTGTCTGTCAGCCATCACTGCCATCTGTCAGCACAGAGAATCTTTAAAGACTCTTCTCTGCACTTTGCCTTCAGGGCAAACACATTTCTCATGTTGCTACCCCTCCGCCCCCTCCTACCATCACTCCAACGCCCTCAAACCTCAGCTTCCAATAAGCAAAAGAAAAACAAAAGCTGGAAAACAAGGCAATGAGGGTATCAGTTTTGGCAGCGCCTTCTGAGCGCTCACTCACACTGAGGCAGATTTGTCAGGCTTTGCGAGGCTGCTCCTTGACAGCTTAAGCACAGCAGCTACCTCGCTGTGAATTTCTGAAACGTTGTGTGCAAAGTAGCCATAGATCATGTCCGATTCCCTTTCTCTGGTCAGCCTGATGAAGCAGCGTGGATGATTGCATGAGCGTGTTATGTTAATCACGCCGGTAATGCAGTTTTCTTGTTGGTGATGCTTTATTGAATGTGACAGCGAACATCAACAGGGACAAGATGACATGTAGTTAGCCGTATTCATAGCGTTGGAAAAACAAAAATGAGCAGTCCTTCAATCGATTCATCTTCACTCGTCACCAGAAAAAATGTAACAGTCGCTCGTAAACAACCACAGTTTGGTTTGTGGTTTGTAAGCTACAACCATACCTTTTTCTTTCTTTCTTTTTTTTTTACACAGGTTGTACATGCATTGCGGTAAGTGAACCTGCTGGCTTTTATGCTCAAAAGTGTGAAAGTATATACATGCACACCACATGATGGTGCACACTACATATGTACTTAAAAAAAACATTTTAAATATAGATTTCTCAGATGAGACCTGCAGGTGCGCAAGCAAGGTGCTTTGTGGAAGCGTGGCACTTCCTCCTTCTGTCTTGTGCTCTAATTTGATTACAGACTGATTAAACCCTCCCTAATGCAGTCAGAGCTACGGCATGCTAATGTAATAAAATCACTTACAGCTAAAACAGGTTAGCTTAATTGGCAGGAGGCACGATGCTGGGATTTGCATTAAATTATTTATTTGCTTAGCAGACGCCCTTATGCAGGGCAACTCTCAATTCCATTATACACATTAGCCATTTGCGCAGCCAATTTAGCTTGAGCACCTCGTTCAAGGATAGAACAACAAGTGTCAAATCGGCCCCCCACCGACATTACTACCCCACCTACAAACCACCACCATTGCTTTCCCTCCATATTGTACGGTTGCGTTATTTCGGGAACGCCAAGAGAACAGGAAGTGGTACCTGCACTGTAGGCCATCAATGACACACTGTTAGCGCCCTTGCAGAAGTTTTTTTTTTGCCTTCCAGCATTCCAACATGTCCACTCGGTGTCTGGAGTTAAACATAAACAGCACACGGCAACATTAGAGCGTTGTCCCGGTCAGTCCACTGAAAGTCAAAGCGTAATTGAGCTGCTCCATTAGCACCGGGATCAACCAGATGGTGCCCCCGTTCTTTTATTCACCCATTTATGTGGGCATGTCATTCTTCCAAGTGTAAAAAAAAAAAAAAAAAAGCAAGAGATGAAATTAGCGTTTGCATCCGTGTGTGTATCCGTGCGTGTGTGAGTGTGTATGTGCATACATCTGTGTATGTATGAATATGCGCGTATGTAGGGTCGGGGTCCTGGTGGATAACTGTAGGTGCCTCCAGACTCCCACCTGTTAACTAATCTTTGGGCTCGGTTCATAAGCACGATCATCTCTTCCTCCAACAGCCTAATGGCTAACCTAGTTATCACTGATGGGTGTCTATACTTAAATGAATGAATTTCATGAGTGTCAAATAGATACAGGTATATGGCAGACACTGCTTTAGTCTAGTCAGTCAAACTCAGTTAATATTTGAAACATTTGATTCAAAACCTATATTTGGCTAACATATTTTAAGCCATATGACCACATATAATATAGAAGTGCAAAATTCAGTTTGAAACCTTAATGAAAAAAATATATTTGTGGCCAACATCCCTACATATCTTACGTCATAGCGA
>JANJYP010025782.1:0-17800 GCA_024605115.1 Rastrelliger brachysoma | reverse complement strand
ATGTTAGAGTTTACTATAAGTTCATCTTTATTGAGTAGAGAGAATATTNTATGTTGTGATGTTATACCATGTTAGACCATGTTAGAGTTTACTATAAGTTCATCTTTATTGAGAAGAGAGAATATCAGCTTATTGTGGTTGCACTGATGACCTAATTTGCTGTATAAACCTATGATATCACACCCTCTCTTTAGTCTTTTTTTACATTTACTAAACTGAAAACAATTCTGCTCTTTGCTGTTGTTTCAGATCCTGGGCTATGCCGACCATGTATTTACTGGACTCTTCACCATAGAGATTATTCTTAAGGTAGTTTTCAATATTGTTTTGTATTTATGCAGGATTAGTAATTCANCTCTTCACCATAGAGATTATTCTTAAGGTAGTTTTCAATATTATTTTGTATTTATGCAGGATTAGTAATTCGTTTGTGCAATTTTTGTTCTCTAGTGCTCAAGTCTGACCAGTCTTAAATACTTTTTCAGTATGTTTGGGATAAACAACGACTTAAGTATGTGTCCTCAATAGGAAATGCTTCTCATCTACATTATATTTTAAAACAAAGACTGAGAACTGTTAATATTTAATCTTAACAGGGTTAGAGGTTAAAGCCCCCAGTAACCCTAGCCTCTGCATGTCTAGCTGATATTGTCATATAGTATTTTAGGTCCCCTCCATGTACACCACTAAACTGTGATTTCATACTTTAAATGACCCTAAAATATTAACCTTGACCCCTGCAGATGACTGCATACGGAGCCTTCCTCCATAAAGGTTCATTCTGTAGGAACTACTTTAACATTTTGGACCTGGTGGTGGTCAGTGTGTCCCTCATCTCCTGTGGAATACAGTGAGTGCAACAAAATGTTTTACGTTGCATGTTTGGCTTTTTTTTTTTTTTACTCGTACATGTTGATACTTAAATGATTAATATCCTTTGCATTATAATAATAAAAAAAACCCTGCACTATACAAGATCAGTTACCCAGATGGNTACTTAAATGATTAATATCCTTTGCATTATAATAATAAAAAACCCTGCACTATACAGGATCAGTTACCCAGATGAGTGAGTAGTTTGTGAGGCACTACAGTCCGAAAAACACACAATTCAGATAGTTATGTGGCTAAGTGGAGAAGTGTTATAGTTTGTAAATTACCCCATGCTTCACATTTCTCTCTATTCTATAACAGCTTGCACTTCAGTACTCTGCAATCCTTTCTCTTTTAATGATGTTTATTAAAGATGTTCTCTGCTTCCTGTCGCTAATAACCCCTTGGATTGCTTTGATATTTCTGATGTTTAATATGCTATACTACACTCTCTGTCTCTAATGCTTAATAGACTAGACTTCTCGACGTAAGTCCATATTGGTCCATATTAATAATCCCCCCCTTGACAGACCTTGACCTTAAATGTGTAAAACTGCCACTCTTTTGATTTGGTATTTCTGTGGTCTTGGAGAGTTTAGATGAAACCTTCCCCAAAGGATAAGAAAATAATAATAACATATTCAAATCTATAAACTCTTCAAAGACAACAATAATTGGTTTTGAACCAGAAAATGTGTTTCTTATATAAATACATTATCCTGTGTCCTCATACTGTTTTCACCCTTCACATCTAATTAATGTTAATGGGTGTGTTTATCTGTCCTTTGTCATAGATTTTGGGGCAGGTCAGATTCAGTTCTTGTTTCTGGATGAACTGAACTCTCCTGGGCAGTAGAAATGACACCCGAATGCTAAAACTAAGTGTTTTTGCTTGTTAAAGGTTGTGAATGTGTAGGATATATCTTGAATATCACAGTCAAATTAATTGTATTGATGTTACATTTAGTACTTTTTGTAGACAGCTTATTACTGTTTTGTTATTTGTTTACTGTTGACTATTTTATTACCCTATAGTAAAATATTACTTTACAGGATATAGTGGAGCTACACATTTTCACAAACAATAAGGAAACAACAATTTAGTCTTTATGTGTGCGAATGTAATGCATGTATTAAAAACATGACAAACTACAGAAAACATAAACCCATATGAAAGTTACTTCTGCTGCCATCTCATATAATTTCATAATGTTTGTGAACAGCAGGAATATAAGGCTCACTTCAGTAGACATTAAAGACATAATGTGAAGAATCTTTTTTTATTTTTTGTGATCAGGTGATTGGTGAATGACATAACACGTGCCTTATGCCCTTAAGCCCAGTCAGTCAAAGCACACAATGACATTTTAATTTTTTTGTAACTTTTTGTTTGTTTAAATTTCTGTTGACATTTTGAAAAATGTGCATCACTATCAGTAAACGACATCGTCATGGCTGGTTTGACTGTGATATGACTGATAATATCTTACTTTACATGAACTACCTTTAACTGCCTTTAAATTTTACCTTCTTGTGTGAAAAGTTGAACAATGGGCCTTTTCCCTACTTCCTTGCTTACTTTTTCCTTACCTTAAGTAGCACAGAATAAAGTCACTCCCTTTAACCATGTGAAAAGTCCCTCCCTTTAAAGGATGCGCTGACATTTTGAAAATATATTCTCCTTCCACCTGTGTCATTTTTGGAAAAGGTTTTCATATTTGTCCTTCAATGAACTGACTTCTTAGCTTTCCACACTAAAAAGAAAAAGAAAATGTGCTGTCCAAGCAAGATGGATTTTTATCATGTTTGATAGCTTTCTGATAGCTGATGTACTGTGATTTAAGAATAATAACACAAAGGAAGCTGAACTCAGATTATTGAAGGGAAAATTTTTCCTACATCTTTTTCCTACATATTTATTGTCAAATTCAAAATGTCAAAGTATTCATTTAATTATTTTAGTTATTATATACATTTTTTTAATCACTTCCTTTAAAAGGTCACACTGTTTGATCTTTGGCTCGTACTGACACTCTCTTACAGCACAATAACTCTGTTTGCCTGTAAATGTCTATATGAGTCTTTGTGTCGTCTGTCTGTGCTGTACTTTTATGTTTGTCCATTTGTCATGTGTATTATGTCTGTTTTTGGTGTGCATTTGTATGAATTGTGTTGCATATAATAATTTACTGGAATCCATTCTAGACAAGAGAGCTGAACTGCTATACACTCTTAACATAACACTGGTGACATTTTAAATGTATTATCAGTGCTTTTAATATCTTGAGGTGCGGCTATCAATCCAAAAAGTGATTTGTGATGTCTAAAATATGCCATAACTGGCTATAACCCTTTGTTTTTGTCTGGTCACATGATTATAGTTTAACAAATGTGTGTGTAACTACTGTGAATATGTGCACCTCTTCAAATCCTCTGGTAAAAATATGAACATATTATTTAACACACCCAAGGGTTAGAATACAGACATTATGTATGTATCAAAGTGATGAAAAATCATTATAAGAACTATGTAAACACATATTCTGGTCTTTGGGCAATTTAGGCTTAATTTATTTCTGCGCTTTCTAGGATTATTTTGTGTTATTTTGAGTTTTACATGTGGTTTTGCTTCAGTTTTCTAGTTTACCGTCGTGATCATTTCTTTAGCTTGTATGTTGAGCTGTTGCAATCTTCACTGAAATTCTTTGAGTCATGCTACAGTTCGTGTTGTTTTAACACAGATAATTTGACAGTACCTTAAGATGTGTATTATTCCAAATATGCCTTTTTATTTCTAAAATGTATATTTCATCAGATTGACTAGTCGGTAGCCTAATCAGCTGTGTGTTTCAGGTCCACTGCAATTAATGTGGTGAAGATCCTGAGAGTTCTGCGAGTGCTTAGGCCACTGAGGGCCATCAACAGAGCCAAGGGACTGAAGGTCAGCACACCTACACCTAAAAAACACAAAATACACGCCTCCTGTCTTTCTTCTTGCAGTGGAGTGAAAAAAATACACTTACTGTACTGTTTGCACTTCAGCAAATTGTCTTGAGGGAAGGTTTTGCAATATTAAACTGATTCAAATATTTACTGACTCTAAAAATGCACACTTACTCATATACTCAAAGTCATTTTTGGTTTGTGTTTTCCAGCATGTAGTGCAGTGCGTGTTTGTGGCCATCAGGACCATCGGCAACATTGTCATTGTGACCACTCTGCTCCAGTTCATGTTTGCCTGTATTGGAGTACAACTTTTCAAGGTAAAGAGGAGGGTTGGGGAGGGATAGAAGAAGGGGCTCCTCTGCAGCTGTTTACAATGTCATCAGTGGCAACGACATGTGTACAGTGAATAACATCTAAATTTCTAATGTCCATTAGGGCAAGTTCTTCTCCTGCACTGACAACTCTAAACAGACTGAAGCAGAGTGCAAGTAAGAGATCTCTCCTGTACACACGTTTGTTAATCTATCTTTTATAGCCTAACTACAGTATAAACACAGAAATTTGTGTGTGTATGTGTGTGTGTGTGTGTGTGTGTGTGTGTACATTTACAGAGGTCACTACATCATGTATAAGGATGGTGATGTGGGGAAACCTGAAAGAGCCGAGAGACAGTGGGAGAACAGTGACTTTAACTTTGACGATGTCCTACAAGGCATGATGGCGTTGTTTGCTGTGTCTACCTTTGAGGGCTGGCCAGGGTATGTGTCTCCACACAAACACACTTCACATTTATATTAATATGTATATTGTATTACACAGGGTTTTTGCTCTTTGAGTTATTAGCTGGTATCCTATCCTATTCTTCTAATGAAAGTTTTTAACTGGAGCAATGAATCTTCCCTACCTCAGGTTACTATACCGGGCCATAGACTCTCATGCTGAGGATGTTGGGCCCATCTACAACTACCGTGTGGTCATCTCCATCTTCTTTATCATCTACATCATTATCATTGCCTTCTTCATGATGAACATCTTCGTCGGTTTCGTCATTGTTACATTCCAGGAGCAAGGAGAGCAAGAATATAAGAACTGTGAGCTGGACAAGAACCAGGTAGCGTCTGCATGTGTCTTATGTAAAGTTATTGCTGAATGTTGACAGTTTTCAGGCTACGTTAGAAATTTGCTGTTCTGACTGAAGTGGGAAATTCATTTTGTCATTCAGAAGAAACAAGGGAGCGAGAATAGGGGCCAGGCAGAGGATAGTGAATCTGCAGAGGGTGAACAGGAATTCTTGAGGCTGTACTACTTCAGGAGTCAAGGCAGGAGGGAGCTGCAGTAGTTCTGACAGAAGATGACTAAAGCTGAAAGAAGGATCTTGGCCAACTCTCTGCAGCTGGGTTCTCTGATGGTGCATGTATTAGCAAGAGCATAGGAATGCAGAGAGGAGATGGAGGAATAGTTTGAGATGAAAGGGCTTTTTTTTGACTGCCAAAAGACAATTCTACTGCTACTGCCTCATGATGGTCTGAGTACAAAGAGACTGATTGACAAGGAGTTGGGGAACTACATCATCAGACATGTTCTAAGGGCAAAAGCCAGCATTTATGTGTCTGTGTGTGTGTTTTTCACAGCGTCAATGTGTGGAGTATGCCTTGAAGGCCCGTCCGTTGCGTCGTTATATCCCTAAGAACCCCTACCAGTACAAGGTGTGGTATGTGGTTAATTCCACCTACTTTGAGTATCTGATGTTCACACTCATCCTCCTCAACACTATCTGTCTGGCCATGCAGGTGAGTGTCAGCTGATATTATAGTCATTTTATGAATGACAACTCCCATCAAGCTCCCATTTTCTTGTGGATATTATTTAATTGTTGGTGTGGGGTTTTTTTGGGCTTTTTTTTTTTTTGCATCTTTGCAGCATCATGGGCAGACCACTAAGTTCAATGATGCCATGAACATTCTCAACATGCTCTTCACTGGACTCTTCACTGTGGAGATGATCCTTAAACTAATCGCCTTCAAACCTAGGGTAGGTCCACTTCTCTTGCTTCAGAACGGAATGATACAAAGAGCAATACAGTAGAACAAAATACACTAGCAAAGAAAGCCGTATGTAGAATATAACAGAATATATTAAATAAAAAACACAAATGTATTACCAGACACTTACAATCATAAAATAGATTAGAATAAATACACAAATATATTCTAGGCATTGAATCACATTTATTGCAGGTAACTGTTTATCAGTGTCAAACTGGCTAATATGTGTTTAGTTTCCTTCAGACAATATTTATGATATTATGAATTTAAAACATAATATAATGTGGTTTTTAATCTCAACGTTCCATTGTTTTCCTGCTGTTGCTATGTAGATGTGACGCTGGTTTTATTGGTCCAATCTCAGAGCTTCCTGGTACATCAGCTATTTAAACAGTAACAGATGGGAATGCTTCTCTCTGTTACAGCAGGGTTTGTGGAAAAAAAAACTTGAAAGAAATAGCAAGAACATGGTTAGTAAATCAAAAGATGAAAGTATAAGAAACACTTAACATCAAGTTTTGATGATAATATTTTACTATATTGTTTGAACCAAAAAACATTGGCAATCAGACCCTGCTCTTGATCTCACTGACTGTATGTGAAATACTGGTGACACATTGTGAAGCATTAGGATAGGAAGAATACTTAACAACAACAGCAGTGATTTTACATGTGAAATTAATTGCTCAGCTGGTGGAATCAATCACTTACAAAATGACCAGTATTTCCAGCCATAGGGTTTTAACTAATAATGAAAAAATGTTTGTTTTATTTTTCCAGTTAGTTCCAAAACCAAGTCATGTTGTACAAATTGTCTATTGATTAAGATGGATGTAAGATGAATATCTTGTAATGACTTGTCATAGTGACATAATGCATGCTGCATTTTTAAGCACAGGTAGCCACAATAACCTAATCCTGACTGTGTGGTCCTGACAATAGATACAGACCTAAAGGACAACCTGTACGGCTTGGGAACTGACACCATGCTGTGGTGTTTACCTGTAGTAAAGCAAGTTAAACATTAACAACTGAAGCTGTCTTCTCACTCTTCAGTCTTTTCTTGTTTTGCATATCATGGCTACTCTGGGATAGTTGTGAATCTTTGTGAGTTGTAAACACAAGTCTTCATAAGTTAAAGCACAGCTGCACACTGCACAGCATGATAAGACAATCCCAAGCTGTACTGAACAATATTGAAAAAAGACAGGCTGTGTGTAATTTAACTTGTTCCAATTTGTTTGACTTTGATAAACTCTTCCTTTAAACAGCTAGCATACAAGGGAGGACAGCTGTCAACACACACCTGGAATCAGCTGCAGTAACATTTCTATTATGGAGAAGATTTATGCTAATGCCTTTCATTTTTTACACAGTCTTCCCCCCTTTGGAACAACTACTGTTACACAAATTTCTTACAGTTTTCTTTCTGTGTTTATTGTGTTGTATGGTTCTTAATATCAAAAATATTTTGGCACACAATAATTCCTGCAAATCCCCAATTTTAATCCCAACTCACATGTGACAAATTAAGTATCCAATAGATTATAGAGGCATCTTGTAACATTGTCCATAATGACACAGTTGAATTATGTCTGTTAAGGTAACAATTCAGTAGCTGATGAGGGATGATCAGGCTTGAAATGGAGCAGTGGAACAACCTCATGGTTTTTTGTAGAAAGTTAATTATTCTCTAGGTAAACTTAAGAATAGTCAGTCTCCAAAAAATGTCAATGTTGAAGCCTCACATATCATTGCATTAAAACTTTGATCCAATATCAGCCAAAATCTATATTACATATAATTATTTTACAGTACACAGAAAGTTTCCAAAGTTAACACTCCAGTTTACTCACTTGCTGTTTCTGTTAGTATCTAAACAAGGATATAGCTCTCAACAAGAATAATCTACCGCAACGCTTTCGGTTGACTTCACTTTTTCTTCAGAGCGGACAATGCGTTTTGCCTCTGGTGTCCTCAGTTTCGCTCAAGGATATAACTGTTATAGCTTCCTTTGATGTAGCTCTTTCTATTTACAGTACTGATCATTTTACCAGCTTGAATAATACTCTTTAGACCTGAAGCAGTTGAGATGCATTTTAGAGATACTTATTTTTACCAGTACTAATGATAAATTGCACACAATAAATTAAGTAAAAAAGGGGGCTTTCAGTACAGTCACTTTCCCAGCCTCAAGAATGGCCCCAAGATGCAGGCAAATTATTCTAATATAACTATAATCTAACATGCTATCCTTAACAGAGCAGCACATTGAGTTGTAGGTGAGGAACAAATAACATGAAAGAAACCTGTTAATTCTACAAACTCATACCACCGTAATAGAGCTGCGAAGTGGCAGCAGATGTTGTTTTCCTTCTAACCTACCTTTCTTACCCTCCTCCTCCTCCTCCTCCTACTCCTCTTCCTCTTGCTCACCTCATCCTGTGTAGGGGTACTTTAGTGATCCCTGGAATGTGTTTGATTTCCTCATCGTAATTGGCAGCATAATAGACGTCATTCTCAGTGAAATCAACGTAAGTATGATGCCCACTCTTACTCTCCTTGTCTCTCTCTCTTTCTCTCTCTCTCTTTCTGTCTTGTGTCCTTTCACTTCTTCTAAATCTTCCATTTCCCGCCACTCTTCTTTCCTCTGTGGCTCCTCTGTGTTGTACTGTCTCTAGTGCTTTCTTCCTTTTTCTGCCTCTTCTTTCTCTTCTTCCTCCTGCTCCTCTCCCATCCTTCACTCCAAGATGGCCGTTGTCACTCAAGGGACGCCCAGCCACAAGGGTTCCTGAACAAGAACAAGCTTCTTCCTGGGTACCATTTAAAAAATAGAGACAAGAGAGGCAGGCAGGGTTTAGCTTTGAAAGCAAAGATTTTGTGTCTTGCGTCCTCAAACAGTACAAGCTTCTTCCTTCCTCCATACAGTAACGTCAGATGTTGTCGGGTTCTTGACTTTTTTTTTTTGCATTCTTTTTTTTTCTTTTGTCAGACTGTGACATGTCCTCAGGTTTAATTCCCTCACTAACTGAACTAACTCACTGACCAATCACAAACAGCTTTATATACCTTTCATTTTGGACTGCAGCAGCAGAGACTCTTTTTGTTGTGATTCTGTTGCAATTTGTTCTTTACTGTTGTTCTTGTTGTTGACATTTTCCTCTCATGGACAAGCATGACCGATCGCCGTTGCTCTTCCTCTGCTGTCCATATCTTTCAAACTGCCCCTTCTTTTCTTTTTTTGACATTTAATTTTGTTGATTCTTTCCCTCCTCTCTCCTCCTACTAAAAGCTCCAATGCTCATATATATAATGTTTTTTATCTTATTTTTCTCCTCTCTCCTTTGATTTCCGTTCTTTCCATTTTTAAATGTCTTATGTTCTGTCCTTCTTTTCTGTTGTTTTTTCTGTTTTTCTTTCCACTCCTACGCAGCATTATTTTGTTGATGCATGGAACACATTTGATGCCTTGATAGTTGTGGGTAGCATTGTTGACATAGCGATCACTGAGGTTAACGTAAGTAGTCCAACTCCCTCCCTCCCTTCCTGCCTGCCTGCTCTGCCATTCCCACACACACAAACAGACCGAGCGCCGATACCCATCTTGCATTCTTTCAAATGATTAGGAAACTTCAGCTGCACCACATTTGAACTTAAGAGACGGATGAAAAGGTCTGGTAGTGAAAACAACCAGATGTAGGACAATCAAAACAGAGCACAGTTCCCTGTGAAAGGTTTATGTAATTTAAAACTTACGAAACAGTGCTGTTTACAGTTATTCATTGACAACTTTGATCCTTGTCGTCTGAAAACCCTTTTTTATATATAAAATGAAACTGATGTAGAGGTAATTATATCACTACTTCATCATATTATTTGTTAAAATTGATGGTTTTAACAATGGAGGCTGCTATAATTTATTTTAATATAATTTGTTTATCTTTAGCAGTGCAAATTATTTTTTTTGTAGTTTTGAAGTATGGGTGCACAAGTTTTCGAATATTTGAAGCTGCTCCAGATAGGTATTCATGCCTCGGTCTGCTGAGCATCAGTAGCATCAGAAATTATTGCATTTGTCAATAGAACCTATTGCATTGTCTCAGCACTTGGTTTGGTTTCACATTGGTTTTATTTGGTCTTTTATCACTGCCACACGGGATAGTGTCCATTCCCCTGGCATGATGGACACTGTATAGCATGACAAACATAAAGGTGATATGTCCAGGCCTGGCACTGCAAGGTATACAGTCTTTTCAGAAAGTAATATTTTCTGGAATGAAGGAACAAATGCAGATTTTCATTTCTGAACAGTAGCATTTTGACCCAAGGATCATGAAATGGTCTCAATTCATAAATCACCAGGGAAACTTTAAATTCAAATGAGAAAAATACAAGTTGCGGTCGCTTTTTTTTTTCCTTTTTTTTCTGACATTAGCAGTGTGCAGACATGGAGAACAATTTGATCCATAAATGGATTTACCCAGTATCCGTAAAATTTATGTAAATGTATGTATGAATTCATTTATTATCAACATAGAGGCCCTATGGTCAATAGTGGAGCTGAATAAAAATGAATATCCCAAACACAAGTCAAATGTTGAGTGTCTGTCATATTTACACTTCGGGGATAATTGGTGTTTTATCCATATGATATTCAAAATGTTCTTTAGCAGGAGAATAGGGAGAACTGCCTAATGTAAATGGACAGTACTCTACTTCCTGTAGCCTTAGCGGATAAGATTTGCTATTCAGACTGATTATTGAGAGAAGCAAATCATGTACTATGATGTATTTTCCAGACTGCTCTAAGGGCTGAATAACACATTAAAAATACCTCCTTTAGTTTAGTTTTTTTCTTTTTTGGAGGAATGTAAAATCACTTTATTTCATTTAATGAAAAGGCTTCCATTTGCAACGTTGCAACCGTTGTACCAAGCATCCAGTTAAGCTCCTCAGGGTGTTTAATATAGCTAAAATATAAGCTCAGCAGGTGGAAGGGGCTCTCTGTGAGTTTACCTGTTATACACCATCTCTGAGTCAACATATAAACTTTTCAACTCCACTATGTAGTTTAGAGAAACACATATGAGCCTTGCTTTGTGTGTAATTTTTACAAAGCAATTAAAAAACATCACATCTCTGTGTGGAATATATGCTGAAAGAAATCTGTTGGCAGCTTAGCTAGCTGTTTCCAGTCTAAATGCTGGGCTAACCATCTGCTGGCTTCAGTTTTATACTTACGTGAGTGCAGTACCAATCATCTCATCATAATTTATTCATACTGTATGCATATCTACAGTCAGAAAGTCAGTGTACATCTAGACATGGTTAGAATGAGAAATTATATATTTAAGCTTAAAGTATGTCACATCAATTATAGACTCATTTCTGTTGAAGACCAAATAAGTATATGGGGTTTTTTTCACTGAAATTGTCCCACAACCACAACTGCAGCTATGCTGCTGGTTTGATGCCATGGAACACAGAAATGATATCCACACAGTTACACCAGTATGTTCCCCTTATGTGGAATGCAGTGTTTCACCTCAGACAGCATTGGTCAGGCATACAAATAAGGTTAGTGTATCCCAGGGGTGTATGAGCTTGGCAGTTGTTTTCATTCCTTTAGAAAGGGAATCCATTTGTCCCATGAGACACTGGGTAATTTCTAAACTGCTTTCTTATTCAGTTTTTTATGTTATTGCAAGAATTTGATGTCAGGGAAATCATATCTGTATTCTTATGTAGAGTATACTTGTGTAGATAAAAGAGAGAAAAATATGTTTGCATAAATATATAAATATACACTGAATAAAGGTAGTTAGAGTGATTAAAAATCAATTTTAAGATACAAGATCTCAATATTTAACCACCTTTAAACTGAGGTTCAGTGGGCCAGAGATATACATCTTTGTCATCTATACAAGTCACTGATGTTGCACTTAACACTTGCTTTGGAGTTTGCCTTTAATTCGGTTTGATTGATTTAATTAATTGGTTTACAGTTTATTTTCTGAATGATTCATAATCTCTCACACCCCTAACCTAAAGGCATGCCCCAAGTCTTTTTTGTTGTTTTTTTTATTCTTCTCTGATGATTTTTGATAATTCGGGTGATGAGATGCCCTAGCTACCTTTTTTGATTTTTTAAGAAACCCTCCGCACTTCAGTCCCGTGAGAACTCTTGACTGTTTTTGAACTACCCTGTCACTTACACATTTTAAATTTTAGCCTGCTACTGCATTTCATCAGGCACTAAGCACAAGTGAATGCTTTTTAACTTACTGAGCAATGCAATTAGAAACTAATAGTAGCAGCTTGCCAATAGCTAGCTCTCATTGATTGCATTCCTAAGTGCACTATGAAGCACAGTAACAGGCCAGCTTTTAAAATGTTATCACTTTGCCTTTAGTAAATATTAAATGGACAAAATATCTTGTTTGAGTGCACCCACTCTGCTGTGGTGTCGGGTGCTTGTTAGATCAGCTGCACTTTTTGTGGTCATCAAATCAGTATACTTCTTTAATCCAATTCTCTAGCAACCTGCGGGTGCTTCTTAAATCTTACATGGTTTGTTTTTACATTTTTGATTTTGGTTTGAGTAGAAGTAGTATGAACAGAGTGGTAGTGGTTTGCTCTGAGCAGTGTCTTGCAGACGATGCCAGTATGGACTGCATCTCTCTCTCTCTTTCTTTCTATCTCTTTGGAATGCCTCTTCTTTTCCTCTCTATCTCTCTCCTTCTCCTTCTGAGCTTTTTGAGTTCACTTGACTCTTCTTTTATGAATGTTTATCTCTGTCTTCTCTCTCGTTTGTTTGCGGTGTTGCTTGCTCACCTGAATTGCAAGCTTGGTAACATGGGTGTCTCATGCTAGTAATTAATTAATTTTTATTCTAGCACATTACAGTTAAATAAAAATGTACTTTTATGTAACATTATTAACAAAAAAGCACATAAAAGCAAAAAAATCAAGGGTAAAAATGATAAGAAACCCATGTTACCTACTTAATGGATTGAACTGATAAAAATTTTTGCTCGAAAAAATGGCGTGCAATGTGAGAAAACTGTTCAGTTTCATAAATCCTGTGGGCAATATCTGTGATACCTCACATCTGCACTTCAGTTCAGCCTGAATTGATCTTAAAATGACATTTTGATGTTTTGTTTTTGTACTTAAATTTGATTAAATTGACAAATAATGCACGAATCCTCCAGGGCTACAAGTCCACTACACTTAATTTGTTTTGTGTCGGTTCATGATGGGAAATATAATGAGGAGTGATTTGAGTTTAATCTTAGTTTGTTTCCTGGCTTTGATTTCACCTTCAAATTGAAGCAAATTCAGATTTAAATCATGCTTAAATTGTCCCAACTGGCTCTTTGTGTAATTAACATACAAACACACACTCATCTTCAGTTTTTCACTTAGTCCACTCTGGTGAGTGCAGTCCTCCTTCCTTGCATTTTTCCTACTTCCTCCCTTCCTCTTCTTCCTGCCCACCTTTCCTACTCATCCTAGTCTACACTTTATCCATCACTTTTCCCTCCTTTCCTTCCTACAGTTGTCCTTCCTTCCAACATGCATCCCTTTACGCCATTATGCACCTCAGTTCCCCTCAAAGACATAAATGCACAAAGTCTTGCAATGACACACACACACATACACACACACAGCGTTATCTTCACTCACTCTTTCTATGATTTTATAACACACAAGCGTACTGGTAATTAGGGGTACTTGATGGTACTTTTTTGTCCATCATTAATGTGCGTGACCATAAAAGTATGTATGGCCCTGTTAGAATTCCTTTAAAAGTAATTTCTTCAATCCTCCTTTTTTCTGCTTTATCTTTATAAATGTTTTTATTAAAATATCTTCATTCGATTTTCAACTCTTCTTTTGCTCACATTTCCTAGATAATATTTAATTTTAAGATTTTTAACTCCCTCTCTTTTTTTGTTACTTTCATCCTTTTTTCTTTCCACCTCACCTTTTCCTTCCTATGGAGTTAATTGTACTTCAACTAGTCCAGGCTGTGCCAGGCCCTTCTTTTCTTTCTGAATAAAGATTGGGAATAATGAAGCATTATTTTCACGATAAGGTATTTTAACAGGGCCATTACCAAAGTGAATGAACAGCTACTGAGTCATAGATTGAACTGCTAGTTAATCTATCACTCCTAGCAGTTCAAAATGGTACTACTGTGAGGACCAGTGGGTGTCTCCCTATAGTATGTTATGTTTTGCTTCTCAGTGTTACCTAAATACTTGTGAGCTCTGATTTCCAAAAGCATCTAAAATCATCTTGGTCCACAATGGGACTGAATTAGATGATAACCTACTGTCTTTTTAATGTGATATTCTGATGCAACTTTGACCTGAAAGTAAATGAAACTGAATTTGTTTTCTGGTTAGTTGACAACTGTGAGACAACAACAACAGGTGTTGAACTAACTTGATGTTTCACAAGGTCCAAACCTTTCTAATTTCACTTGGATCTTGACTAGTTATAGGTCAAAGAATTTCCTGAATAACACATTGAGTATTTTAAACAGGCATTGTCTGCGGAGATGTTTTTGGTAAATGTAGCTTGAGTGTCAACTACAGTTACTGCAGTGTAGTTTCAGCTGGCAGAAAGAAAAACAGATAGCTACACAGAGGCGGCCCACACACCCATCCACAGGCTCACATGACAGTGACCCTACACATAAATGTTGCACAGAGACTCGTACACCATCACCACCCTTCCCTCCTGCGCCCACTCCAGACCATCATTCATTATTTCAGCCCTCAAGGCAGTGGACAGAAATTTCCCAGCAGTCTGCAGTTTCTCCATGTTTCAGTCTACTCAGCCTGATGTGGTCCTCACAGAGGATGGAGCCAGACGATAGTAATACCTTGCACAATTCTCCCTCCTGGCTCTGATTAAATTTGTTTTTCCACAATGTGAGGGGTTGGTCAGAGACTGAACACTCACTAGCCTGAGTTGTCTGGGCTAGTGCGAAATTCTCACTACTTTTCCCATGAAAACGTTTTTTAAAAAACACACATACTGCAAATGCACAAACATACACACACACACTCCACAACGCGCTGCTCTGGTGCTGATCTTTGTTGCCTTTCCTTAAAGCCAGCTGACTCCTCCTCGTCCTCCTCCTCTTCGNTTGTTGCCTTTCCTTAAAGCCAGCTGACTCCTCCTCGTCCTCGTCCTCCTCCTCTTCGTCCTCCTCCTCCTCCTCTTCCTCCTCTCACCCCCCTGTGGTAAGGCCAATGGTACGCTCCGATGGTAACCTCGTCCGCCTCCCTAGCTCCTCCACCATCCCTCCATCCCTCCATCCTTCCATCCCTCCTTCTACTACGCCATCCATGGTATGATCCAGAACTTTTGGCTTTACATTGGTCCTGTCAACTCTCCGCTGTCGCTCCCGCTGTCATCTTCTGCAGCATGCACAGAGTTACCCTGGACTTATGTAGCTGTTGTTTGTACTTTTACACGTTTATTTATGTGTTTGTGTGTGTGTATGGTGAAGGACACTGTGTTGTACAGGCCTAGTGTAACTGGAGTCGTGTGACTTTCCTTGAGTGGCTATTGTTGTTGCCATGGTGCCCGCTGCCCCCCTCCCTCCATGGCTTGTAACTTGCTCCCCCTTCCTTTATGGGTGTGATATTTTTAGTGCTTCATCATCGGTGCAAGCCATCATGGTCACACAATCACGCTATCTCTCTTTCGTCCACTTTTCTCCACTGGCCTATCATCTGTCTATCTATCTATCTGTCTGCCTATCCTTCTATCTGTCAATTTATCAAGGAATCAGTGTATTTGTTTGGATTTCACTGAGTAATTCAAACTATACTTCATCTCCAGTCTCTCTCTCACCCTCTCTACACTTATTGTCACTGTACCTCTCTTGCTCACTGCCCCACTCTCTCAATGGTACAATGGTGCCCACTGTGGTCCAGTTGTGATATTACATGCAGCACAGAATTGATTTACACTGCTTAGTAGGAAGTGTCATTTACACCATATCTGTCTGTAGAGTTTGGGACAACTCATATCTTGCGTTACTTGTCAACACTACAGTGTCACTAGGAAAATGTGACACCAAGTACCCAAAACTCATTCATCCTATAGATAGGACACACATTTTGATATTTATAGTTATGACTTTAACATGTATTCTGTTGAAAAGTAATATATGACATCTGTTATCCCAAACTGCAGTAAGATGTGTGGAGAATGGCAAGTCCTTTTTTTAGGAGCACACTGTGTGTCCTCTGTGGGATTAGCATAAAGAATTGATGGCTTCTTGGAAAAACACATGGCAACAAACTGATTCAGAGGTCACCGGGTTTGATTTTGCGTTTTTTGGGTCACATGTAGTAGTCATAGTAGTATGTCATCATTATTGTTACATTATTGCATTTATATGTGATTGTATGCATACTGGTGCATTTGTGTGGTGATTTGGTACATTCATGAAGCACCGTATATGGTTTAAATGTAAATAATATACTGGAGCTTTAGTCACTAAATTACAGTAACTGCATCATACTTCTCTTTAAGACAAGTTCTTATATTGCTTTTGTTTTTCCGCCTTTTTGTCCTGGAGATGGAGCAGCAGTGGCATAAATAAATAAATCTGTATTAGAATAGCACTCAGCGAGATGACTGAATATTTCATCATTGAGTTATTTTCTGTGGACGACTACTGGGACAATAGGCAGTTTGAAAGCTACAGTGCCTCTCAACCTTGTACTTTAAAACTTTGCTAAGGCATATTCTGAGTAAAATATTCTAAGTATACTATATACTAGATGGCTTAAATAGCTTGTGAGGCAAAGCACTGCATGTACATTGCAAGAAGCTCTGCAAATAAAAAAGACCTCTGGAAAAAAAAGACTCAAGTAAGATCAAGTAAATAGTGGGTGAAGTTGAGATTTGGCACCTGTGAAAATAGGTATTTATACCTGGAGTTAGTTGCATTAGACAGTAATATCTTTATCCTATTGAATGTCATCTTTGTACTGTTCCTCCCAATGGCCAGTTGCTCTGTGAGAGACAAACAATTAGCTTGCCTGCATGATTTATTGAAACAGGGATCTGCCTGGAGGCTAGGATTTCTGTACTGTGTCTGTTGTGAATTGTTATCAGTGATTTATGAAGGAGCTTACCTCCATCGATGGAAATCCCCCCGGCCCAGTTTCAGTTATTAGAATTTTAGTCCATACCAGCACAGAATAAACAAATCTTTCAGCTCAGTTAGATGATGTGTACTTCATGAGGTTCCTAAAGTATTTTAATGCTTGTCGTATGTCATTGCAAGGCTGTAGTTACCTGTCTAGGATGTAATGACAATGCCCAGGAGTGTTTTCTTCACCATGACAGTGTGGAGCTGTAGTAGAATAACAGCACAGTGCTGTGATTTTAGAAGCAGTAACGTCAGTAACAACTACATAGTGTAGGGATGATGTCACAACTGTAAAGTAACTGAAGTAACTGAGTAATTGTCTGAATGCACAGCTGGACATATCCTATATGAAGATATATAGAGAAACAATGGCTGAAGCAGGTGTATTCAGGAAGATGTAGATAGTTTATTGATCTCTTTGTTGCCAAGTGATTTTTTTCAAGAAGCCGTAACAATAAGCATGATTGCCCGATTCTCTCCCAGATCTCTTATGTCAGTTGGTTTTGATGGGATTTTGTAGGACGCAGATATCCATNTGTGTGTGTGTGTGTGTGTGTGTGTGTGTGTGTGTGTGTGTGTGTGTGTGTGTGTGTGTGTGTGTGTGTGTGTGGTGCCTGTTTACATCCACATGTATCTGTGGGTGCAAATATGCAATGTGAATGTGATTTATGTGTGCTATTACTTGTATGTCTGCATTTATGTGTGTCTCTATGTGCATATGCACATTTGTGTGTTTGTATGATCATCT